>JAOEHY010032548.1:0-17541 GCA_025447955.1 Psilopsiagon aurifrons | reverse complement strand
TATTAAACTGTTCTTATCTCAACCTGTGGGAGTTGCATTCTTTCGATTCTCCTTCCCATCCCTCCAGGAGCAGAGGGGAAAAAAAGGGGGAAGTGAGCGAACAAACTGCGTGGCTGATTTATGGCTTAAACCGCGACAAACTTGCTCTGTTTTGCCAGCACTTTTTAATTTTAACTAATTCCCTGTATTTATTATACTTAGGATAACTAAGTGCATGTAAGAAACAAATGGGCTGCACGGATCAGTTTTACTGAAGGAGATAAAAGAAACAGAGCAATGTCAAAAACACAGATGGAGAAGCACTTTTATTAGGGTCATGAGCTTCTGTAAAGCAATTGAGAATTTAGATAGAATGTTGTGTATAAGAGCAGAACTGTCTATCCAGAGCTGAGAAGTAATTTATATCTTTCTCATGTTTGACATTTAGAGTCACATAGCATCAGACTGTGACCCCCAAATAATGTATTGATGCATCTTGGAGAAACTCCACGCAGCACATCTGGAGATTTTTAAGAGCTTTCCTTTCAATAACCTGCTGTACATTCACAAACTAAGGAGCTGTTTCAAGAATAACTGCAGTGGGTCAGAGGAAAGGTAATAACAGAGCATGCGAATTCTCTGCAAAATAGCAGATGCAGAGGTTCTCAGGCTACCTGAATTATTTATAGTTAATTCGGCGCATCTCTAGTAATGTCTGAGGCTTTGCAGGTCTCTGAAGCACATAAAAAAAATTTCACCCATATTCATGCACCTACATACTTTAAATTATAAACTCTATGGATTGTGTGACCCAGTCCCTTAGAAATTTGGGCTGAATTGTTCAGAAGATAATTTGACAGACTGTGCTGTGGTTTGCAAAAGCCTCACACTTATTTGCAGGCATATTCATTTTAATTCAATGACTTTCAAACGTGAGATGATTCACATAGAAACACAGGAAGCACCATACTGTCATGGATCAGTGGTCCTTTTTACCTGCCTTTGGCTCCAGTTTGGTGCTTGGATCCAGTAATGCAAAATCCTACCAAAATCAATGAGGCTCTGGACTGACAAAGGATGCTCAATAGCCAAGACATATCTTGGGCATGGTCCTTCAATAACATTCAGAGAGAAGATTTCTCAAAAGGGAAGAGGGCACTTCAGTAGCTTTCCTGCGCCATAGTAGCTAATGATACTTTACTTTTATTTTTCCTTTAAGAAAGCTTTTTCCTTCTTGGCTATATGCATATGCATCAGTAAAGTTTATAGGTGTGAATATTAGCTAAAATCTTGATGATGCATGTAAAAATACTCAAATATGTGCAATCACACCCAAGTATTTTGCATGTCAAAAATAAACAACTAAAACCTTGCAATAAATGGATGTTCAAACAAGCAACAAGATTAATGAAAAACATATGAGAAGAAACAGATTGAAAATATAGGAGTTAGACTTGGGAATCAGGATAAAACATTTAGGATGAAAAGTGAAATATCAGGTTGACCTTCTGCTTTCTCAGTGCTTAATTGTCATTTCTCTTTCTCAGAAACATTTCCTGGACAAAACGGGTTAGGTTTTAGTCAGCTCATGGATTCCCTGTATTCATATGCATTTTAGTCTTTAGCAGCAAATACTTCTATCCTATTTCCACAGCTGTTACATTGCTCAAAAGGTCCTTTTATTACTACAGTTTTAGGGTGAAGAAAGCTGAGTCACTAAGAGTGGGACTTCATTACCTTTGATCTATACAAATGCCAGATAAACAGTTCCTTCTTCAAAGACCTAGAGTATGATAAGTATTTGTAGTGATGCAACTCAGGTACAGGATCAGAAATCAGCTATCTGGAGCCTAGAGCCAAAGAGAACTCTGTCTTTCTTCTAATTCAATCCATATTCAAGAAGCAGCATGGTCCAGATCATTTTTGGTTTCCACGTGTTCCAAATACAACTATTAGGTGTAGAATATAAAAATCAGAGCAGCAGCCTGGAAAGATAAGTGCCAGAGGTCCATTTATTTGGGGGGGTGTTGTTTGTTCTTGTAAGATTTTTTATTGGTTGGTTATTTTTTGATATTGGCCCTTTGCTTTTAGGTGTTTTAGCTCTTCACCCTCAAAATTTAATAGCACTTCCCTGCTTCACAGTGAAGTTGTCAAGATAAAGTCCTTTCAATATTTTCAGGTGCTCAGATAACAGAGTTTATGCTATCTGTAAATATGTTTTATTTTCTTTTTCTTTTTATTTTTTACGTGCACATATTTCCTTGCTTTACTTGGCAATTGGTTAATGATTCAGGGATTAGAATCAGCATCACCTAAAACTGAATATTTCTAGCCCTAATTTGGTCAGTAATTGCAATGCAAATAGGGATCTCGTATGTCACAGTGCCATTTGAAAGCCTCGCCATAAAAAGATGACTATATACTTATATTGTCTTGTATTGTCTGACCGGTTGATGACCTGGTTTGCTTGGTTTTGTGTCTGATTTATTTTTCATACATAAAGTTTCTCGATTTTATGTTGTGAAAAACCTCCAGATTCTTCTATGATTAGCTTCATTATCCAGCACTGCAGTGCTTTGCCCAAGAGCTCTCTGCTTCTTCTGCCTTGCGTACTCATACAGTGGCTAGACAATGCCTTGAATCTCTATGGTTTCATGGAGAAAATAGCTTTCTGTTCACCAAGAGGAGAAAGCATCAAGGTAGAAAAAGCTAGATCTGAAGGTAATGGGCTAGAAAGAAAAACTTGCATACACATATATACTTGTTTATGGGCATGCATATTGTGACCTGAAATATATTAAGCTAATAGAGACTACAGAAACATACAGCTCAGAAGGGATATACTGGATTCAAATTCTTTACAATCCCATGTATGTATAATTCCACTGCCTTCTGTGCAATACTGAAAATTTCTTATGCTTGTTTCAGATTTAAGCTGTAAAGCTGTTATAGTTCAGTGTTTTTCTAAACATCTCTTCTCCTATTGTCCAGGATTTTGGAAAACAAAGCAAAACAAATATTTAAGGCTTTTTCCAGCTGGCATTTCACTTGGAAACTAAAGACAATATATTTTTCAGGCATTCAATCTTTTCAACACACAATGTGTCTTATTGCTGCATTGCATTCAAAACTAGAAATAACTAGAGACACTGTAAGTCAGAACTGCTTAGATGAAGGCTTAAGTCTTTGTCTAGCAAAATGAGATGGACTTTATTCTCAAAAATGAGCTATTGAATTTGACCTGATTAACTTTTATTTACTATTATGAAACTGATGAGTCCAATTGATTTTTAAATCTATTAACGTTACCCCTTTAATTCGTCATATTATCAGCATTAGGTGCTGATTGCTGCTGTTAAAATCTTTCATAGCCATAGAAACTGATTCTTATGATTGATTTGACATATTTGATGACAATAATGTTATTTGATAATTTCAGTATTTCATTATTTGAATGACTACTTCATTGATTTACCTGTGCTAAGATAAATAATTAGACAAATGCAATGCATCAAATGGGTTTTAACTTCATGGTATTATACTATTCAGTTATTAAAAAAGCAAATACTTTTGGGGCTGTTTGGGGCAAGGGTTCCTTTTAAATTTTACTCTTTGACAGGTGTAAATCAAAGCACTAAGGCTTAAACACTCTCAGGAGAGGTGGGACCTGGTGAGATGCGTTCTAAGGAGTGGCTCTTAAGCCACTCTCCTTTGTATTTCAGAAGTTGTGTCAAGCGGGTGAAGACCCAGTGGCTGGGAAAAGGGAAACATCATTCCCATATTTAAAAAGAATCATTTTTAAAAAGAATGGATGTCATCTGCCTGGACTTTTTTAAGGCCTTTGGTATCCTTCCTCTCCCCTTTCCCAAAATATTTGTGCTGTCGAATTGGAGATATATGGATTTAATGGATGGACAGTTGGATAAGGAATTGTCTGGATGGCTGCATCCAAAGAGTTTGTGTTCATACAAATGGAGATCAGTAACAAGTGACGTGCCTCAAGGGTCTGTATTACGACCAATAATATTTAGTATCATCATAATGACAGACAGTGGAATTGAAAAAGTTCAGCTAGTTTACAAATTACACTAAAATGAGTGGCACATCTGATTTGCTTGAGGGAAAGGATGTTACCCAGAGACACCTTGGCTGACTTGAGGAGTGGGCTCGTGTGAACCTATTAAAGTTCAAAAAGGACAACTCTTAGGTCCTGCACCTTGGTCCAGGCAATTCCCAGTATCCGTGTAGACTGGGTGATGAATGGGTTAAGAGCAGCGCTGATGAGAAGTACTTGGGGATGTTGGTATCAGGACATGAGCTGAAAGTGTGCAGTTGCAGTGCAGAAAGCCAATAGTATCTTGGGCTGCATCAAAAGAAGCATGGCCAGCAGGGATGGGGAATCCACAGCTTTTCTGGGAAGCCTGTTACAGTGTCTCAGCACCCTCATTATGACGAATTCCCTGGAAATGTTCAAGACCAGGTTGATGGGGCTTTGAGCACACTGCTCTAGTGGACGCGGACCCTCTGTGTAAGGGGCTTGGAACTGGATGAGGTTTGAAGTTCACTTCCAACCCAAACCATTCTGCAATTCTATGATGCTATGTCTATTTCTCAGTGACTTGCAAAGGAATCTGAGACAGGCATCACATGTAAATACCAAAATCTGACACAGACATAGTTATGACACCCTAAATAATTTATTCTTATTTTTCCTTTTAGAAACCCAGACAGCAGTCACAGACTCTTACCGGTATTTCCCATTTTTCACGTTACTCTGATCCATCTGGTTCTTGATATAAAATTGTTTCCTTTTCCTTTCACTCTTGGGAGTGTTGATCTTGTTGATCCAAGCATCAGAAAGAGACCATTCAGCGCCATTTTGTTGTGAAAATGAACATGAACACTTTGGATGCTATAGATACTTTCCTGAATCTCTACAGGAACTGACAAAGGGCCATAGACAATAAGACACATTTTAGTTTTTTAAACAGGCATTGTTTTAAATACATAATTTTTAAATAAAGACATCATTTTATTAACAGCATTAAATGCTCTCTCAACTCAAGTTAACCATGAAGGTGATCCTGCCTATTTATGCTGCTCTCCTGAGACCTCACTTGGAGTACTGTGTACAGTTATGGTGTCCTCAACATAAAAAGGACATGTAATTGTTGGAACAAGTGCAGAGGAGGCCACGAGGATGATCAGGGTACTGGAGCATCTCCCGTATGAAGATAGGCTGAGAAAGTTGGGGCTGTTCAGCCTGGAGAAAAGAAGGCTGTGTGGAGACCTCTTCCAGTATCTGAAGGGGGGCTATAAGGATGCTCGGGAGCAACTCTTCATTAGGGACTGTGGTGAGAGGACAAGGGGTAACGGGTACAAACTTAAACAGGGGAAGTTTAGATTGGATATAAGGAAGAAATTCTTTAAGGGTGGTGTGGCACTGGAATGGGTCACCCAGGGAAGTTGTGAATGCTCCATTGCTGGCAGTGTTCAAGGCCAGGCTGGTCAGAGCCTTGGGTGACATAGTTTAGTGTGAGGTGCCCCTGCCCATGACAGGGGGGTTGGAACCGGATGATTTTAAGGTCCTTTCCATATTCTATGATTCTATGAAGCTGTGATGTAACTATTGGAGGTATGCCTTTATCTTTTTGGGAGAAAAATACATAGAAAGCTGTTTTTTATTGCTTTTTCCATGTCAGATAAATGGGATTCTGTTGCTCTTACATTTTACATATAAAACAGAGAAAGTCATTATCACAGGTGAGAGCTTATTTGATTCTGTTACTCCCAGATACTTGCAACTGCCAAGAGGTAGAATAGTGTCGTTACTTTAGCAAAGCTAAAGATGTAGACTTTTATTATGTCTGTTAACGAGGTGGGAATAATTAGATAGATCAAAATGTAGCCAAAGTACTTCCAAGTTACTGAGGCCCTCAACTAATGAAGCATGATCAGAAATGCTGTGTCCCACTTTTAGGGGTGACCCTTATCTCTTATATTGACTGTTGTTAGGGTGGAAATGAGCACTTACACTGCTAATATGGAAACTTTATATGGGGTTTGAATAGTCTTAGGTTTTCCAGTGATTAAAATTGAGTTTACAATGTCATTTGGGTCTTGTTTTAATGGTATTTGTGTGGGTTTTTTTCAGGACTACAGTCCTTCAGAAAAAAAGAGGCAAATTCACGCTGTTAGTTGCACACTTTCCAATTCTGCTTTGCAGTAGGAATCTCATGGGAATAGCTACTTCCCCCACCCCCAACCCAGATTTCTGACACTTCCAAATCAGAGATAAAAAAAGTACAGGGAAATTCTTATGGTATACACATAGGAAAAGCTTGGTTTACATCCCAGTTCACTGGCTGGCTCACTAGAGACTAACAGCTCTCACTCCTACCAGCTTATGAAATTACAACTCTAGGTTTATGATCTAATGCTGCAAATTGTTGGCAGAGATGTATAGGATCTGATTTTCCTGGTGTATGACTGATATTTTTAGTTTTATTGAAATGTCCATTCCTCCCTTTTAAATGGAAGAGTAAATAGGAATTTCTCCTCCTTGGATAGTTTCAAAGTCTTTCTTTAAATATGAAGCACCCCTGTATTCCTGAGCCAGGAAAGGGCTAGAAATGCAAGTCTCCAATTTTATATTAATGACCTTACATGTTGGCTGTCAATTAAAAGAGGGACAAATACACTCTTTCCCCACAAATGCACACATCATGTGGTTGCATCCTTGATACTTTTTACAGAAAAGCTTTGGTTCTAAGGAGCTAGCATTTTGTGTTTGGTTTTGCTTGTGGTTAGGAGTCCTGAGAAAATCCCATTTCCTCTCTGTGTCACTGTCATGCTGAAGAATATTTCTTTCTGATGAGGTATCAACCATATTTATGTCAGTTTACTTATCTGATTAAGAAGACTTTAAACCTAAATTCTACTACTTCTGTCTGAGACATGAAAAAGATCTGAACCCAAAAGTGGGGTTTTCCTCCCATGATCTCCCATACCATTAAGACTGAAAAAAGAAAATGTATTATCTTCCATATAGGCTTTGCTGGATGGATTGTTGTCACAGATCGGAACCCTGTTAGTTGCCCCTTGTTGGATTTGTTAGAAATAACCCTTCATTACTGGTTTTGAGTAATGAACACAAATAAAAATTAGTTTGAAAAAATAAAGCTTAGAAAATAAAGCTTCTTAAAGTTATTTTTATAAGATCTTTTCACATTTCTTGTGAACAGTCTTTCCTGAAGTCTCCAAGATTCAGATTTGTTGCGAATGAATGCTAAAGAAGCTCCCTGACTGCAGTATCAGTGAGCTTTTTTATTAGTCAAACATGTTTGTCCATCTGTGGTAAAAGATTTATTTCCTTGGGATAAAAACATATCTCATCCGAGCTATTTAATATTATGCTATTTTTAATCATGAGATGAGGAGGATGGAAAAAAACAGCAATATGATATCAGTCTCCTGTCAAACATGTCAAAGGGAATGTTCAAGTGGCTCTGAAATAAGTTACAACTCTGAATGGAGGAGGGAAACCCAATAAGCTTTGAGAATGGATTGAAGATTTCTGTAATTAAAAAAGAATGTACAATCTTCTGGAAATATTGTTGAAAACCTGTGTCACAAACAACCGGGAGAATGAATCTTTACTTTCTCTTCAGTCTTCATCTCAGAAAGAGTATCCCTAAGATTTTTTTCGAGGTTTACTACATAAATATTTCCCTCCTAAAATGCAAATGTAATATGCAAAGGGAGAAAATGCTATGGATGTGCAGGGCTGTTTAGGCAATGCTGAATTGGAAAGCACTGCAGATGTGCAATACAGCTTTTGCTCAGTGTTTGCTCATGGCAGATAACCTTGATAAGTCTCCTGGAGTTTTAGTGCAGGAGCACTGTGGTTGTTCCAGCCTCAACCAAATAAAATGACTGTGTACATATGGCCTTGCTCTCTTCATCTTTCTTTTTCTTTTTCCTCTCTTGTTCTCCTCTTCATTTTTATTTTCAATTAATCTGAACTCTTCTTCAGAATGACTGCTAAGGAAAAACCTTGCATTGGGAGAGGAAAATGAAAGATATTGATGTGGAGTCTAGTTTTGTTTACGTAGGGGAAACAAGGTTTTAAATGAGCGACTTACAAAAGATATCCTCATTAATGAATGCTGAGAGTGTCACCCTTTTATTTTTGAGGCTTTAATGCTGTCAAGTGTAAGAGAACGCTGTTGCAAGAGCAAGTGATTCTGACATTCTTATTTTCATTCTATTTCTCCTGCTTCACTTACAAATCTGGTGAGATTGTCTCTGGTGTTGAGCTGTGATAAACAGCCTTTAAAACACACACAGACGTGGCTCATGGCTGCAGCTCCTACTTGGGTTCTCAAGAAACTTTCCAAAGATCTGATGAAGAATCCTTTAAATATTCATCTGTAGAAGAAGATCTTACAGTGAGTCTGTGTACATTAGTATCTGTGAAAACAAGGTTAAATTAGTGCTAGGAAAAACATTGCGTTTAGGGATATCAGCTAGGATTTACAGCTTAGCTCAGCTAATCGTCTGGCTGGCCAGTTGCTCTGAAAGTTAATAAAGACAGCAACACTTAGAAGTCATGGAGTATCATCAGCAGTTTCTCAGCTGTGGGTTTCAATAGGTTATACTAGAGTTAAGCAACTAATAAGAAATAGAGGAAAATCTAGTAGAGAAATCACAGCAAAAATATAGTATTGGAGAAAAAAGAATGAACATGAACTTCAGCCAAGCAGTGGCCTGTGATCTTCTCTTGTGGGTTACACCCAAAAAAAGCAACCTTAAGTAGTGAATGATGAACAAATTCTGCAGAGGGATGACTTTTCTTATCTTCAGTGGAGACTTCATAAGCTTTTTACCCCACGGTGGAAAATGAAACAGGAGCACCTCTGGTTTAAATTTGATGTCACAGTGCTGGTTTATATTAGTGAAGAACTGGGTCTCCGGAAGGCTGTTGACAGCTCCTTTGTGAAATCCTTGTAACTGCAGGTGTAGGCTAGATCTAAGGAAGAAGTTCTTTACTGTAAGGGTGGTGAGGCACTTTAATGGGTTGCCCAGGGAAGCTGTGAATGCTCCATTGCTGGCAGTGTTCAAGGTCAGGTTGGACAGAGCCTTGAGTGATATGGTTTAGTGTGAGGTGTCTCTGCCCACGGCAGGGGGGTTGGAACTTGATGATCTTTAGATCCTTTCCAACCCTAACTATTCTATGATTCTATGGAGAGCCAAGGAAGAGTGTGTCATGTTCCCTTTTGTTAGAGGAAGCAGTGCCATAACCTGCATGTAGCATTTGCTAGCTATCAGTATGTACGCATCCGCACTGGTATCAACAAAGTTAACAGTTTTGTGCTACATATGAACATCTACGCCACTTTTTTGGTCAGATTAGAGTTCCTCGTAGCCCAGTATCATTTCTCTGAAAGTGGCCACCTGCACACTCTAAAAGAAAAGAATGATTTTGCAAAGACATGCTTGAACAGCAGAGTTTATGATTTCTATATTGTCATGACTTGGTCTGCAGAAGATAACTAGGAAATGATAGTTCATTGCATCTCCTATTGCAAATAGATCATCTGCAAAAATTGATACTGTAGAAGCCAAAAGCTTGAATATGCCCCAAAAATAAGTGAAGAAATGAAGGAAAGGAAGGAAAGTGTGTCAGAGCTATTAAGAACAAAAGCACCAGCCCTGTCTCAGGAATTTTCAGAGTAAAAACATTCCCTCTTGTCCCACAGCAATTTAAATTCATCTGACATGTTTGTTGATGGACCTTGCCGATACCTTTGGAAATCTGAGTACTCAAGAGAGTATTGCCAAAATACATTTAATAATGTCCTTCACGAGGAGTTACAAAAGATTCTTTAGCAAACAATAAAAGTGTCTAAACAAACTAAGCACTGCTTGGAAAAGGTATTGTTGTGGGGTTTGGCTCGGGGTTTTTTCTTCTCTCTTTCCAAGGACAAACAGCAAACCTGTAAGAAGCTGTCAGGTCTAGCTACTATCCAAAAGCCTCCCATGCTTTTCTAAGGAGCACTGTTAGCAGGTTTCACTGTCAGCCATTTAATTCAAGCTCACAAGCTTAACCAGCTTCTTGTCTTCCAGACTTCACAAAGCCAGTCTGGCTGCCACCAGCTAAAGTGCTCTGAGGCTTACAGTTCCAGAAGAGATTGAAATGATGAAGGCATGAGGAGATGACTGGAGTAGCACCTGAGGCTGGTGAGTCTGTCTGCCAAAGCTGAGACTTAGTAAATGCTCATGAAGAGTGATTGTTCTCATATTTTAGAGGTCATCTGATATAGCTGCTTGTAACAAAGGTGGTTTAATCACAACAAAATCATATACAGGATAGCACTGTGTCCCTGTGCTATTACATATACCTCACAGATAAAAATAGCTATCTTTTCATTGTGGGGGAAAAAAACCCTTCAATAAATTTCTAATTAAGAAATATATCTTTCTTCTCCTCTCAATACTTGTTTCTCTAATTTGCATTATAAATAGATGAAAACATTATCACACCTTTATATAGACCTTTATGAAACTATATTGTCCTGCTGAAAACCCAGAAATTCTCTCATAAATCACCCCAAACTCACTTATCTCAGCATATATTTTTTTCTTCTCAATGCATTTGGATGCTATTACATTATCTCACCTCTGAACATTCACCCAAAAGCTGTTAGTCCAAAAGCATCCATTTCGTGCTTAGCTTCTGTTCAGGTTGACGCATTGAAACACCCTTGAGGACTTCCTTTTACCCAACAATTTTAGTATGAAAGCAAGATAGAGTTTGTCTTATTTTTTAGGAGAAGATTTCATCAGTATCTCTCTGCTCTCTACAAAGCTTAGTGAGAGAAAGGACCCTGGATTAAGCCTTCAGTAAATGTAGTCATCTTTGATTTCATCTGAGCCATGACTCCGCTAGAGGCAATCTGGTGGAGTTAGATAGGATTATAGGTAAACTCTGCTGCTCTGTTGTGCTCTCTCCAGTTTTCATCATCTGTGTTTGTCTCAGAGCTCCTTCTTCTGCTTTTCTACTGGACTTATTCTTGGGTTTAGAAGGCTTCGTGCCTTTCCCAAATCCCATCTCACTTTTTATGGGGAAAGGCCAGGAGTAAACCCTTGTCACCTTCTCACATAATGGCCCTGCTGTTTCTTTCTTGGTTCATTGCCCTTGGAGATAGATGGCACTTCTTTTTGATAGTAATGTAATAAATTTATAGGAGCTGAGGACCTGCTGAATCTTCACGGCTAAATAAATACCTCACCACCGCACTCTGACATCTGGGACCAGCTGATCCTCTAATGTGCACAACTATTAATCATTTATCAGTTTTCTTTTGGAGCAAGTCAACAAAACAAAAACTAGCTGCTTTTGGGCACAATTTGCAAGAACCCTCCCAGGTTCCAGAATGAGTGAGATGGTATCAGGTTTGTGTGCACTGGCCATATACAACCTTATCAAGCAGCCAGTATAAACTCAAGCTGTATTTTCTTCACTACATTGGGGATATCTTTGTCAAGAGGAGATAGTATGAGAAAGGGCTTGCTTTCTGGCTCTGAAGGCAAGTGCCATAGCTGCATTTATATTCTTTTGGTTAATTCTCCCCCCCCCCTTCAAAACAGAGTGGCTTCATCCATACTCCTATTGCAGAAAATCTCAAACCATACCTGAGATTTGCCTGAGAGAAAGCTCCTTGTCCTGTCCAAAACCCATTCCAAGAACTGTGCTAATAACTGATCTGTAGTGACAATCTCAAGACAGTGTTCAGAATTGTGCCCTGCCTGTGATTTATTTGTGAAGACATAGCTGAAGAGTCTGCGGAGAATCTTAAGGAAAACTTGGTGGTACGTGCATTTTGGTCTCCACCGACCAAAATCACTTTTGCCAAATTCTATATAAATCTCTATATCCTTGCCTGAAACTATGTCTGCCCTTAGATATCAGATATCAGTGCTTAGGAATGTGCTAATATATTTTTCACTATAAGCAGGTGCAGTAGTTTGCGCCTTTGCTGACAGAGATGTTTATCACATTCATAGCCAGGGCATGCAGCAGCCATTAGATACCCAGGAAGAAGAACAGTACTTTGCAAGCATGGTGCCTACTTCTGAAAAATACCAACTTAGTAAGTCTTGGTTTCAGTTCTTCTGGGGGAAGAAGGAATATGGAGGGAGAACGAGTAGCATGGAGGTGACGTGTTGGAGGGAACAAGGGCTATATGCTCTGTCACGACACAGCATGGGGATAGCGTTCACTTTTGTATAGAGTTCTGCACGCTGTTTAAGCACTTGTGCAGAATGCAGCTCATAGATTGCATGATTCTGTGGCATATTGATCCTTCACACTTCAAGAAGTGAGTAGCATGGGCTTTAAGGGCATAAGAATTGCCAAAGATACAAGCAGGTAGCTTAGACATTTTTAAACTGTCTTCCTTGACTAACTTCTCTAGAAACCTCATACGTCTTTTAAATCTTAAAAGTTTTTATCTTTTATTGGAGCACAACAGCTATTTTTTCTGCAAGCACCACAACAGATAAAAGTGTTGCCTTCCTCCTGAAAAGGCAAGTTTGGACTCGTCCCAGTGCAGTTGAATTTTAGCTCACCAGGCACCCCTTTCAATTTTTTCTCACAAGAGTCAAGGAGTAATTCCCAGAGTGTCTTGAACTTTATAAGACATTGCAGCTTTTAAATGCCTCAGATTAGACTTAACATTGAATTATAGCTGGGAAGGTCATGTGATTATCGTCTTGTAAAGTAATTTGGGTTTTGTTCTTGTTGTTCCAAGTTTCTTATAGAGGGCATAGAAAAATGCTAGAAGCACACTTATGGTAATTGTAGAGTTGCTACTTCAAACGGTAACCCAGAATGTGAGGAAACCCTGGGTTCAGTAAGATTCTTGCACCCCGGTAGATAATTTCATAGCTGAATTAGTATGATAGAATCATAGAATAGCTAGGATTGGAAAGGACCTTAAGATCATCTAGTTCCACCCCCCTTTCCATGGGCAGGGACGCCACGCACTAAACCATGTCACCCAAGATGACAGTGCTACAAGGAAGTTCTGGTTTTTGAGATTTATCACTAGCCATTCCAAGAGGGTCACAAGGATTTCTGCTTGATGAGGAAGTTGTCCAGAGGAGGAAACTCTGATCTCAGTGATCCATAGTGTGATAAAATAGGTTTGGTTGGGCAGTTTTAACCTCAGTACACTCAGGCACTTCAGAAGGAGCAGACAAAACATAGGAAACGTGTGTGTCCTGATGTCGTAGGTCTTTTCTGATGTTTTACCAGCTGTTGGTCGTCTTAATCACTCCTCTTCTTAACACATCTTTTTCTTTAAGCTCTTTGGAAGTTCTGCTTTCTACATGACTAAGCTGAGCCTGAAACAGATGGAAACACTGTGGGTGCTGAACAAGCAGTCTCTATAGAGAAACCAGCGGCGTGTGGAAGTTGGGGAAATAAATTCTGCCTTCTGCTGCTGCTGTTTTTTAACGATTACAATAATATACCTGAGAGACTTAGTGACTTAGCGGTACTTAGCAGCATAAAGAAGGCAAAATGGGCTCGCAAGGCATTAAGTGAAAGAAAACTGAGCTGCTAGGTTGCTTGTCAGGAATTTTCAGTTTTATGTAATAGATAAGAAGGAGTAAGTTAGAGAAAAGGATCTGTTTATCTCCTCTATTGGAATGGGTGAGACACAAATGCATGCAGGGAAAGGGTTAGTCTGGCAAAAAAGCATTTGGACAAAGTTCTCTTTTACAATCTCAGATATTTCTGAGTGATACAAAATAAAGCAAACTGAACGTATTTCTCACTAGTTACCTTTGTGGTTCTTTTTATTTTATCTATTTTTTTCTTTTTAGTTCCATGCTAATATGTGACACACATTGTATACAAAAGCCTGGTTCTCAACCAGTGCAACGCAGTTTTATGTCATTGTTTTGAAGTAAGCAAGTGCCTATTTGCATCAGTTAGAGTTGTGGCCTAGGAATTACTATATAAATAAAGAAATACACCACTGAAAAATTCACTTGCTACTATGTTAAATAGATGGGGGCAAAATAGAAGGACTCAATAAATTAATCACTGTTCTCAATAATGCAGTCTATGAAATGTACTGTAAAATATATATAAAAATTACATCAGTAGGTGCAATATTGCATTATAATGAAATATAAATCTGTGGCATGAAGTTCATTTGGCAGCTTTGGATAAAGGTCCCACATTATTCTTACCAAAGCAGACATGAACCAGAGGAATATGTACTTGGGAGAAGCTGTGGAGATGTAGACCAGAGGAGAGAGGAGGCTGTTTCAGCAGTTTCAGCTTTGGCTTCTGATCCTGAGCTGATGGCACATCAGTGGCTTGAAGTCTTGGTGATGCTGGGAAGCAGCCCTCAGCATGCTGTCAGCTCTTCAGTCATGACTTCGGTCTGGTGGATCGACACAGCTCAGCAGGTAGAAAACGAAAACTACTGTGAGAAATAAATACATGCTGGAATTGTCACAGAATGATCTCTGTTCTGAAGCAAATTACTTCCATATTACATCTGAATTAGTAAATTTGCCTTGGTTGTGATAGTGATAATAGAAAGAAGCCACAGGAATGTCATGGACAAAGCTGCATGAAGAGAAGGTTGCTCCTGTAGTATTCCCAGGTAACTATGGGAATATCTAGCTGTTAGGCCAAATTCCTCTACCCTTTTTCACCAATTCAAATCTGGATAAACTAAATGCATTACATGACTCGTTCCAGATTTCAGTTGGTGAGCTATGCAGCATTTGGCTTCTTGTGTGAGAAATATCCTCCCATCTGTAATTGTTACCATCTGTTTGGTATTCAGGGTGTAAAAATGTAATGGAGATGAAGTCGTATTTCATATTCTTTTCTCCATTTGGAGGTAAGAATGAAGCTATAACAGCCTGTAAATGCATCTGCTGGTGATAAGGTAGTACAGCTGGAAATGGTATGCTAGATTCTGCACGGTTCAGAAAGCTTGTGTGTGGAAGCTGTTATACTGCAGTGTGTGCTGGTATTTTGTGATCCCATGAGATGATTGATATAACATATAACCAGGGTGGAAGAAAAGTATTTTTGCTAGTATGATGGAAATAGCAAGTGCAAAATGTCAAAGATACCCTGAAAATAACCATTCAAATTTATGTAAATTGCTTAATTAATTGACCTCATTTGTGCTTGCAGATATTCTTTGCATTTCCTTTGTGAATTAGTGGTTTTTCATTGTACACTGAGACAATATTCCAAGGCTAATTAAACCCTTTAAAGCTATAGGTTAATATCTAATTCTTAAGTAAACACATTTATAAACATTAATCAGATCTAAATTGCCCATTTTAGAAATACTGTTTTATTCATTTGCAGCTAATAGATGCACTGTCTGTATTTGTTCTGCTTCAGGCTCAGGGAGTTCACGTTAGTCTGTAGAAGTTATTCCTTTAAACGGTATCATGCTGTTTACTTTTGTATGTATTACCACTGCTGTTTTATGATCTCATAGAGATTATTGGTTAAGAGCCTGTTTGTTGTATAAAGGCTGAACTCAGGGACCCTCTATACTCTTGAATCCACTTGATGATTGTGAATGATACAAAGACAGTCTATGGAGAAAGAATATGCAAGAAGCAGGGTAAGTTGATCCTCTGACAAAGAGGTAAGGCAAGATGAGCATGTTACCATATGTAATATGCATCTTGCAACTTCAGTGAATTATCCTTTCTTGGGAAACTGAGCTCATACCCCATATGAAATTTGGATTCAGCTTTCAGTGAAAGAGAATGGAACTGTCCACACAGATGCGTGAATAATATCCTCTCCATATTTTCCTGTTAGCATTAACACTGGAGACCATATATATTTTTGTTGTACAAATATCCCATCCCCCCCCTTGGAATTTTCTCTGTTTCTTGGGAAACACTTGCAAATACATGTGAAAGAGGAAAATGAATTTTTCTCTAGTAGGCATAATCCATTTTTAATTCGTTATTGGCATGAATGGTGAATAAATAATGCTTCACAAATACTTAATACTACATGGAGAAGGTGAAGGGAGACTGGATGTTTATTTATGGAGCACATGGTGGTGTGTTCAATCATACAATAATTCATCCTCTTGGTAGCCCAGGTGTAAGGGAATTTTGACTGTTTGCATTTGTGCTATGCTTTTCTGCAAACAAGAGTTGACAGAGCCTGTGGCCCAGACCTTGTCCTGATGCGCTAGAGACTGTAAAAATGGTGAACAGGGATGTTTCCTGTTATGAAGCATTTAGAGCATTAAACAGTCAACAACTAGAGAAAAAGGAGAGACTTAAGAAAGTTAAAAGACCTGGCACACCATCATGCCTGAAATCTTCAGCAGAGCTAAGATTAACACTCAGGTCTTTTCATTCCCAGTGTGATGCTATGTTTGCTCGTGCCACAGCAGCATATTGCCTTGTATTTTTGTAACATGGACTTAAGTTAATTATTTGCTGTCAGCCTATATAGCTGCTGAGCATACATCTCTTCTGGAAGTTTTACTCCACAGGGGCTTATAGCATCTCTTGCCACAGATCCTTCTACATGCTGCTCACCTTCTTTCTTCAACTCAGTGCTAGGGAGGCTGATGAGACTCAGCCTGCTCTTGATTCTTGTTCTGTTTTAGATTCATTCCACGAACTTGTTGCTCCACTGTCATTATTTTCTGTGGCCCCGTGGCTTGTTTCTGCTCTTATCTGTCAATTTTATATCCAAATTTAATGACTGTAATGCCATAGCCAGTGTTTTAGTGTGATCCAGGTATGTCCTCTGTCATTGTTTTTTAATTTCATTCACTGGATTCTCAAGAAAAGCAATCAAATTTGATTGCTATGGTTTTTTTTTCTATAGACTCACATTGCTTATTACTCACAGCTCTGATACTCTACATTGCTGGGCTTTCTGTCTCTCTGAGGTTTTTTGTCTGCTTTACTTGAAACTCACTCTGTTGCTCAGTAGGGTTGGAAATTAGACTTACAAAGCAGTAATTACCAGGGTCAAATGCTGGGAGATTGATACCATGTCTGAATCTCTGGAACTTCTCCATAACATTTTCAAATAACTGTCAGTAGTGGTGTGCATTTATTAGCTAATGAGCTGGAATCTCTGAATGCCTATCAGCTGAACAGCTGAGGTTGCTTTATTCAAAGTATGGAATTTTTCCTTAAGTTTGTTTTCGTTTGCTTTTATTCCAAGTCCATGGTCAAAGGTAGGCTTAAGCCTTCAATAATACGCAATAATAACAGAGCAAAAGGTCTTTTCTCTCTTCTCCCTGCTCCCCTTTTCTCTCCATATGTGTACATATGTACACATGGTGACATATGTACACATAAGTCTCCATATGTGTACTGTCATGGTTTAAGCTGTAAATCAGCCACGCAGTTTGTTAACCCACCTCCCCCTCCTAAAAGAGCTGCCGATGTTTAAGCTGTAAAACAAGCAGTTTTGTTCACTCACTTCCCCCTCCTTCTTCCCCCCCCCACTCCAAAAAGGGGGGG
>JAOEHY010032547.1:5528-53690 GCA_025447955.1 Psilopsiagon aurifrons | reverse complement strand
GGGAGGAGGGGAAGCCAGGAGGAAGCAGAGGCAGGACACCTGACCCAAACTAACCAAAGAGGTATTCCATACCACAGTACGTCATGCCCACTATAGAAACTGGGGACAGTTACCCGGAAGGGTTAGATCACTGCTGGAGTTGGGCTGGGTTTCAGTTGGTGGGTAGTGAGCGGTTGCATTCTCTTCCCTTTTTATTTCTCTTATCATTATTATTATTACTGGTGGTGGCAGTAGCGGTTTGTGTTATACCTCAGTTACTGAGCTGTTCTTATCTCAACCCATGGACTTTACATTCTTTTGATTCTCCTCCCCATCCCCTTGGAGCGGGTGGGGGCATGGGGAGAGAAAGGGAGAGGAGTGAGTGAGTGGGCTGTGTGGCTGATTTATGGCTGGGCTTAAACCATGACAAGCATACTCGCTGTGCTGGTAGGATGCAATTCAGGCAAGTAGAACGTAGCTATTAGTCAGCACTAAACCAGCTTTTAAAGGATAGAAATTAAAAAAAAAAAAATAGTTTTGTTCTTAAGTTGTATCAGATGGTATAATTTTCTTTAGAAAGTCAGCTTTTAAGTCTTCCTGCTGGCAAGCTGCTATTCTAATGTTTACTTTGATCTGCTCCTGTGTCTTAATCCAGGGAACTTGCTTTTCAGTTGCCAGTCTTATGATGGTTCAGCTGTTCTGACTTACTGGCTGTAATTTTAACTGAGGGAGAGATGGGAATTGGTTTCAAGAGCTGCTGGGAGTATGTTAGAATATCAGCTCAGCTGTTGACCCTGGGATGTTCTTTGCTGGCTGTCCACTGAGCCAGCTGCAGTCTCTGATGCTATACACTGAGTGTGTCTTTTACGACCTCACCTTCTTGTGAGGTTTCTTTTCCCTCTGCTTACAGTGATGCAGCAATCATTGTCCATGGCAGAATACTGAGAAGTATGACAACAGCAAATCCCTTAGCTTCTGAGTTGATACTGATTAGGAATGATGTTTAAATAGCACTTATTGGTCAAGCAATATTGATACAATGTGAAACCATGAGAAAGTGAGCCTAACTTCCATGCCTAGAGAAGGTAAGCAAGCAGGTGAGGTTGTGGTTTGGCCTCCATGTGCTGGGTGAGTGCCAGCAGTCAGTCTGTTCCTTATGATCCCTTCATGTGCACATTTATGCACTCTGCCCTGCTGATCAAGGTTTTTCCTGTCTTGTAATTTCTAAGCTGAGTTTCTGTATCTTAACCATCTCATCCTGGGTTGCACTTAGTCCTGGTAATTTTTCTATGACACAACCAGCACCACACCTCTCCTGCTTTCAGTGCGCTTGAATCCTTGACTGATAACACAGTGCAGTTAGAAGAGATGTAGGGTTCTCAGAAAGACTAATACTTTGAAGAATGTCCTGAACACTTTTTTGCTGGAAATTTTACAATTTTTGTAAAAGAACTAAGTCATACAGTGGTTCTTGCAATTGGATGAAGTGCTTTAATGTGGCATTAGAAGGGGAACCTTTTAGGATGGTTGCTATTTTAATGTTCATCTTTGATTAAGTCTGAGCTAAAAGATACTTTTGACTAACGAGTGATACCAAAACCATGCAGTTCTATTTCTGGCCTAGAATGAACATTGCATTAAGGCATATTTATCTTAAACTTTGGCCACATGCTAGCTTTTCTAAAAAGCACACTTAAGAAATAAAATCGTAAACTCTTCATAAATGTCTAGATGGTTGACCACTCTTTGGCAAAGATAGAAGCTTTGGTGTAGGCCTGGGCTCTTCTGTACCTTTTAAATCCCAGCTGGGCCTTAATGGTCTTTAACAAAGTGTCAATGGATGCTACAGATTTTAGCCAGTCTGGTACAGATCCTTCACTGGTCCATTGTTTGAGACTTCAAAATCTGCTAGGAGAAGCTGTAATAATTGACTTGGCAGATTAAGTACAACCATCCACAGAGACATCCAAGGCCAGGCTGGGTGTGGTTCTGGGCAGCCTGATCTGTTGAACATGTCCCAGCTCATTGCAGGGGGCTGGACTAGTTGAACTTTGAAGATCCCTTCTGACCCAAACTATTCTATGATTCTGATTCTGTGAACTGCTGCCACTTGTAGGGCTTTTTCCTGCTCAGATTTTAGAGAGCAGCATTTTTTATGGGCTACTCAACATATACTTCTTTCTTGAAACAAATTTTATGCTTTCTTTGGGGCTTGATGCTGTGCTGAGGAAATGGGGATGGCCATTTGAGGCAGTCAGGTCATGTAGTACCTGTGATGCTGAAATCCCCATCTCCTTTCTTTGCCCTGTCTTGGTTCTCCTCCCGCTGAAATCAATGGCAGCATTACAATTTTAGTGGGAATACGTCTGTGTTATGAGAGCTGGTGCAAGTTTCTCTTCCAGGAAAATAGCGAATTGGTATTAATAGTTATAATGCTTGAAGAGGGTTGGATATGATGGAGTGAAAATGAACCGAAAACTGGCACTATGTGCTAACACATGCAGCAAGTTCTTTGGTTAGTACAGGATCCTGAAATCTGCCTTTAGTTTTAAGGCTAGTTTCAGCATTTCTGTAGTGGATCAGAGCTGTGAGAATTCTAAACCAGTATCTAAACCAGTATCTGACAATATTCATTATATTGTGTTTTTACAGTCAGGTGAAAGGACATTTTGCTATATAAATGTTAGAAAGTATCATTTTTCAGTGCTGAAAGTTCACCTCATGTCGGAGATCTTTAGTTCCTTAACCTCACAGAGAGCCAGAAGGCCTTGTCCTGTTAATGATGTGTGATCTTGAGCAAACCAGTTCCTTGTGTCTCTGCTTCACCTTCCCACTCTCCTTTGTCAGTTTCCCAGAGCACAGGCTTTCTGCTCTGCTTGCTCAGTGTCTCATACAACAGGATCCTGATCTCTGCTGGGGCCTTTAAATACTACCACTGTATAAAATAAAATAATCCTCCTCACAAATAGGGGTGTGGACTGGGAATTTCAGAAGGATGGAAGAATGAGTCAGTTTTCATGATCTCCTTTAAAAATCAAAGCTTTATGCTGGAGGTTTATGGCAATTTTGAGACCAGCCTTGTTGCCGTTGGCTTCAGAGATGTAGGACAGCAGAACAGATTCCAGAAATCTTCCGTTGTATCTGTCTACTCTTTTAGATGTCACAGGAGAGACTTTTAGGGCAACAGCTTGAGGTTCGGGTAAGATTACATGTTATAATTACCAGTGGGATTTCTTTGTCCAATTCTTTAAGCACTGAGTGGAAAAATGCATGTGTATCCCTTAAGAAAAGGGAAGTGTGTGCATTTTCTACTCTAAGCCAAATAAAGAATAAGATGATATGTAAGCATACTTGGGCAAAAAGATAAATGAAGTTATTTATCAAAATAAATATTCAGATTTTCCCTCTACCTAATATGAGTATTTGGAATGAAGTTATAGAATGACTGTGAAGTTTGGATTTCTTTGGTGTTTTTAGCTGTAAATGTAGAGTAAATAAAACTGATAGTTTTAATTAAATTTGAATTGTCTGTGGTATTACACCACTTTGAAGGCCATTGGAGACACTCAAGTTGCATTTAAAATCTAGTATTATAATTAGTAATATCTATATTTATTATTGGGGTAATTGCACTTTAATGAATGTGCTTACTACTAAACAAAGCTACAAAATTTAACAGCTCCTAACAGCATGTTGATTTCAGCTGCACTTTATTCCCTTGGTCATCCACTTAGGCGATCTTGGATACTAGAACTAAGCCTTAAAAGCTAATGAAGAGAAAGTGTAAAAATTAAGAGACAAAAAATTAAATATTATCCCTTGAAACTGAATAAGTGTTTGTAGAGGGAGTCTTTTGATTGTGTCTGCCACCCCCCATGTCTAAGGTGCTGCTATAATTTTCATGCTAAGCAGTGTATCTTTCAGACTTTAATGTGTTTTTTACATGGTGTCCCAGGAAGTGGAAAGCATAGTTACAGTTAAAATCAGGAATTCTTGGGGGCAGCACCACCTTTCCATCTGTTGGATTTAACTGGCTGACTTCTCAACCCTGTGGAAGTGGAATACAGGAGATGGTGGGTGTATACTGTCATGTAGTCTGAGCTAATACTAGTGCAAAATAGGGTACAATTTACTACTAATGTTATTCTTGCCACCGCAGACAACTTTATTGTGTGGCTTTTGTTCCAAACGGAATTTGGTTAGGATCTCCCTGTATTCAAGAGGCACTGTCAATGTTGGCTTGTGCCCCCTCTGCTTACTTTCGTTGCTTAGACCTCACTTGGGATTTTCAGGATGCACTTACTCATCTGGGAAAGGGTGGGCTTTGTTCTGCTTTCTGTATTGTTGACTTCTCCGTATTACCTTCCTATTAAGTGAGGCAGGCTAAGTGTAAGGGAGTGGCAAAAGGCTGTATTTTACTGAATTGGGCCATGAAGGCCTGCTTTTCTGTGGGAATATTAAATTGGCTGTGGTCCCCTAGTTGAGATAGAATTCCGGTATTAATTCTGTGGCCTATCGGAGTGTTCCAGAGGAAGAGAGCTGCTTCAAATGTGACGTTGAAAAGCATTTCAGCTTTCCTTGCACTAAGCTATTGGAGAGGCTATTGGTGTAATTTGGTTCCTAGTTAAAATGCATCAACATCCTCAGGGTGTTCTAAGAACTGCCTCACTCCTCACAGTTTCATGCTGTCCTCTTGTTCCAGGTGTGTTTTGTAAGTGCAAATCACACTCTAACAGAGTCTCACAAGTGTTTTCCCTCGAGACTCCCTGCAGTTGTAATCACTTCGGGATTCTCTTATGCTGCTTTGACCATACTGTGCTCTGAAAAGGGGCTGAGACTGGGGGAGAGAATCTAACTGAAGGTTTTGGAGTAATTTCTGTAGAACCGTATTGATTTCATCTCTATTAAATTCATTGAATTTTTCCCATAAGGGCTTTTTAATTTAACTGTTGCAAAAAAATGCTGCACAAATTACCTGGCAAGAATGCTGTGGAGTTATAAGCCCTTCAGGCAGTCCCTTAAAGGCAAAGCAGTAAAGTTGGGTGAACTATTCTCAGCTGGGAGTTTTTTTATTCAATGAATTTACCACTTTGTCTGTTCACAGATTACTGACAAACAGCCACTGACTTTTTATGAATTTGTTCATTATCCCAAATTATTCAATGCCTGGTTTATGCAATGCAGCTTTTAGCTTCAGGGCTGCTGGCAGACTGATCCACAAGTATTATTTGAATATCACCGTTTGTAATTCTTACAGAAAAGCCCTATAAAACTCAATAGAGGCCTGGTGGTTTATTTCTGGGCGTGTCTATAAAACTTAGCAGAAAATTATATCCTTACCATAAAATTCAACAGCCAGGTTTAAAGTAGTTATAATTTTCTACTGATTTCTGTGGGTTTTTAGTAGCATTTGTATAAAAACCAGTTTTTCATCACTGCTACTCTCAAGTTCTTTTAGTTTCTGTGAGTGGGGAGAGTTGATACCATGGATGTAAATCTTTGGGAGTTGACCTTTTATCCTTGAGTTTGGTTACACTGAAATCACACTGGTGTCCATTTTAAGACTATTTTTCACTACTGGAGTGTAAATGTGTATTAGACCCTACTATGTTCTGTCTACCATTAATCCTAAAGTGAAAACTGAGGCATATAAAAACGGACTGCCTAATGTGCAAGTGTGTTAGATTTCTCAGTCCTTTTGAGTGGAATTAAATGTCCATGTCTAAGATAGTTCTGCAAGGAATGTGGTTTCATTGGTGCAAATCAGGGTCCACTCAAATTCCGAGGCATCTCTGAACATCAGAAATGTTTTCTTGGGTCCAGACTTGCATCTTTGAAGTGCTGTGACTCTTTTAGAGACTCAGTTCCACTGGGATAGGTGGCTTTGAGTATTTGCTTAAGTGAATTGAAGATACAAAATTCTCTTCTGATAGGTTGCCTTGGCTTCGATTTGTTATATTTGTGTTGGTTTTTAAACGTGTGCCCCACTGGTTTATTCTGTTGTAACAAGAAAAGGTTATGGTCCATGAAGAAGGAATTAATCCTCTGATATGTTTGGTGGACAAGACTTTTGTCTTTGATTTGCAAATGAGCATAAGGAACCAGTAATTTTCCTGGTGGATTGTGTGGCATCTCCTTTTCACATTGTTATAATGTCACAAAGCATCCCATTAAATCCTGGTGCTGTTATCAGCATGGTTCAAGGAAATCCTCCTGCAAGCACTGCTCATGTAATAAGCTGGTTGTCATCTGGGGTTTGCAGCCACATCACTGTTGAAGTACCATGTGAAAAAGTGGATGGCATGTTTTGTTACTCTTGCTTCTGGGATTTGGCGGTGTTTCTTTTATCCTACCTGAAATTCTAACTTCCTGTGGCCTGTTGAATGGAAGTAGAGTGCTAGTTTTCTTGCTAGCTTTTGCTCTGGAACAGAGATTTCTTCAGCTAGTCAGATACAGAAGGAATTAGAACATCACTAGATGACATTTCTGTAATGTGTTGGTGTCTCTGTAAGACATAATAAAATATTCAGTGCTTGAACAGATGGATATAGCCACAGTCCTTCTGAAGACATCATTTTAAGGATGCAGATTATATGGGATTAACAGGCCAGTAACTTGGCAGAACTCAGCTTTTTGGGTTTTCAACTTGTAGCGCTAGTTATAATTTTCAGTGATGTAATTTACAGTTAAATCACACCAATTACAAAAGACGAAAATTAACTTCTAAAACGTGGATTATTTTTTTCCTTTAATGAAAATTCTATTTCTAGATAATTCTAAGGACCTTAATTCTTGTAACTGCCAAACTGTTTCCTCTGGGCTATGCTTTGACATATATTTAGGATTATCAAGTTAACATGGATTAAGAGATTATTGTGGTTAAGACAGTGAGAGCCTATGGAAGGGAAAGCTGTTGTTAATGAACATCAGTTTTCAGTACTGGTATTTTCTGATCCATCAGAAGACTTTAAAATCTTGGCAGCTGTCAAGAAAGTATTACTGGTCATGATAAATTATATGGCCTTTAAATGCAATACTTATCAATCCTGGAATTCTGCTGAAGTTAATGGTACCTTCCTGTTCAGCAAGGAGTAGAGGTTCTACTGTGACCTCCAGAAACTTGTACTAGAATCTTAGAATAGTCGGAAAGGACCTTAACATCATCTGGTTCCAACCCCCTGCTGTGGGCAGGAATGTCTCGCAGTAGGCCATGTCACCCAAGGCCCTGCCCAGACTGGCCTTGGACACTGCCAGGGATGAAACATTTACCACTTCTTTGAGCAACCTGTGCCAGAGCCTCACCACTCTCACAGTAAAGGACTTCTTCCTTGTATCTAACTTGAACTTCCCGTGTTTAAGTTTGAAACCATTCCCCCTTGTCCTATCACTGCAGTCCCAGATGAAGACTACAAGGGTGCCTTCTCCATCACCCTTGTAGACCCTCTTCAGATACTGGAAGCTGCTCTGAGGTCTCCATGCAGCTTCTGTTCTCCAGGCTCAACAGTCCCAGTGTTCTCAGCCTGTCTTCATACTGGAGGTGCTCCTGCCCCTGAGCATCCTCCTGGCCTCCTCTGCACTTGGTCCAACAGCTCCATGTCCTTCTTGTGTTGAGGACACCAAAACGTTATTAAGAATAGATCGTCATAATGGTGGGTATTTTGATTTTGAAGCTGGTATATGTTGCCTTGAGTTCTCCAAAATAAATTTTACTTCAGCCTTAGAAACATCCTTGAAAGTACCCAGGATGTCTACAGGAATCCTTCCTGCCATTTTAAAGAAATAAAGAAAAAAGAAAAATCTAACATCATTTATTAGGCTGTCTCATAAAGCTGGAAAAACTACTGGCTCAGAGCACCATCATAAGCCTGTATTTGTAAAAAATTCATCAGCAAACCCTTTTGAGAATTTTTGACTTCTTGGGATGCTCTGTGTACAAGTGACTACTGTCCTACTGTGCTGTGAGAGATGAGACATGGTTTAAAGGGGGAATGGTAGCTTCTATGGAATCCATTTTAACTTACAGGAAAACAAGCCTAAATTGATCCATTTCTTACTACCCACTGCAGTTAAAGAATCTTAGCATTAATTTACTACATTATTAATAGTTATCATTAGAATTTCAACAGTTACTATGCAGTGCTGTTTGAACTATCACAGTTATCTTTTATAGTTAGCCTGGGAATAACTGCAGCGTCTCAAACCACAGTGTATCATTGTGCCCACATTTCTGAAAGCTAGTATAAATCTGGCATGTCCTCCCTGAATCTGTAGTATTTGAGTGTTTAATAGCTATAGTGTGCAGTTTTGTTAGTTTTTTTTGTAATCTAGTAAATGAGTGTAATAAAAAAGATGGTACATTTTCCTGTCAAGTGGTTATAAGAACATTGCTTAGTTCAAATTTAGTATTTAAACGCTTTCAGTGATATCAGTTCTGGAAAATAGTGGACATGATTCATTTACGTGGTTGTACATAAAATAAAGTTTTACTGTATAGCTGATGTTTCTCAAGTTTAACGCCTTGGGAAGACTCTTTAGACACTCACAGAGAAACACATGAAAAGATTTAACCCCAGGTATTGATCTTGTGAGATCAGATGATGAAACTGCATAGCCAAAACATGGAA
The DNA here is from genome assembly GCA_025447955.1 of Psilopsiagon aurifrons. Lineage (NCBI taxonomy): Eukaryota > Metazoa > Chordata > Aves > Psittaciformes > Psittacidae > Psilopsiagon > Psilopsiagon aurifrons. Next base: position 45,087 of record JAOEHY010032547.1, on the reverse strand, counting down.
GGATAAAATGTTGAGGTCATTCATAGGAAAATATATTTTATCCTGTGAGTTTACAGTGTGTTTCCTGAATCTAAGTTTAGTCTTTATGTCAGACTAAAGCACATCTTTTGCTTTTCTGGTTGAAAAGTTTAACAGGACTGAGGTGTTTTGCAGTTTGTGTTTTTGCTGTATTAAGGTAAGTGTAGACCTGCAGTTGGCCTTGAGCCAGGCTTTGAAATGTCTGGAAATAAACTTGTTGGAGAAACTTAGATACTGCTCTCAGGGTGACACTTTATCACTTGTTTTCCATGGCATATTTTAAACTGCATCTTTTCTGCATAGTGCTTCAATTATCCTAACCTGAAATACCATGGTTTGTTGAAATGTTAAAGAAAGTATACTGCATCCCATCCTTAAAACACTGACATTATTCAGTGTATGTGTTCTTCACTGCCCAAGTATGACAGTGTTCATGATAATGTACTAATCAAAGCATGTTCTGCGTGTTCTTAGCAAAGAATTTGTACACCAACCTACAGGACTGCTCCAGAACTCCAGTTAGGTTTATTATTGCGCTTTAGGTGTGAGAGATGCCGAGTGTTTAGTATTGTTGTCAAGGAATTATTTTAAGTGAAAAATCATGGAAAAAGTGCAAGTGCTTTATTTTTCTGTTATTTTTTCAATCCTTCCTTGGGAAGGATTATTTGCAATGTCCTCACATGCTCTGTATATCTTTACGTGATCTTCTGATCATTTTTGTTAAAATGTCATGCCTTTTATGATCTCATTGAGGAGTGCCTTTCAGCTCATAGAGGTAAATTTTATGATAATGTGATTCTCTTAGTGATTAACATGCAACATTATAAAATGCTTGAAAAGTGGCTGAAGATACCTACCCCCTCTTTGTCCCACCTCAGTATGAGAGGATAAAAATTTAGCACTTGCAAAGCCTCATGTCAGGCCTTGTAAAAGTATTCTTGTGAGCTGTGACTGGCATTGCATAGCAGGGATGTCAACGGGGACTGTCATCCTGTCAGTTCTGTCTGCAGTGAGCTTTCACAGGAGTATGGCAGTAGCACAAAGTCCATCATGTTTTAGCAGCACATGTGCAAAAGAGCAACAAAAATTTGCCATTCTTGTTGTATCCTTTTTTGTGCATTCCACTGCTTTCTCAGTCTGGAATAGCTTTCATTTGAGAACTTGGATTACATAGTCATGCATGAGAACATCCCCACTTCTATCTCCAGGCTCAGCACCAGAAAAATGAAGGCTCCAGCACTGGATCTGGTAGAATGCTTCTGAGAACCTCTGCCACAGGAAGGAAATAGTGTTCAACTAACATCATCTGTCTGATATACAGCAGCTGAGCACACAGCATCTCATACTTTGCTGGGATACCTAAATAATCGCCTGTATTTGTGTGTTTGAACACATACCCCCGTCCAAAAAAAACACTCACAAAAACCAACTAACCCAAACCTCAGAGGTCCAATTCTCCTTTCTGAACTATGCTCAGTGCTGAATTGATTTCAGTCCTTTCCCTCCTGTTGTGTGGTGGAATAAATAGGAAGATCAGGCCTTGTGTGTGTTAGCTTGCTTCTTTATCTGATTTATGCTGCTTACATCTATTGCTCACTTTGGCCTCTTGCTGTGTGCCAACACAGTTTATGAAATGCGACTGAATTGTTGTACATTATTAATCTCCCTGGCTTCAGCTGTTGGCTGCTCATTTTTGGAATAGCAACTAAGAAACAGTTCATCTGCATCAGTCCATCACTTGCCTTTGCAGCCTTTACTGGAATTTGAATCCTTCTCCCTTCACTCATCCATTCTCAAGCCATGGAGGTCCATCCCAGCAAATCTTCACAAACTGTTGTATCATTTTCTAAAAACCTGAATTATTTTTGCTGCCCTCTGATGTACCTTTGTATTTTTACAAATGTTTTCTCTGAACTAAAGGGGAATGAAATGATGTGTAATATTGTTAATTTACTTTTCCTCATGAAATTCCTAAATAAGTGTAGCTGATTTACTCTTCATCTTTATACCTTTCAGTGTCTCTCATCTTTACTTTCTTGTTTTTTACCCAGATGATTTTATCTGGTAACCTCTCTGCTAAGGAACTAAATTCCTAGTAAGGAATACTGAGCTGATTCTAATGTCAAATTTCCAAACTCTATACCAATGTATCTTCAGTAGTTTAAAGCTGAATTACTTGTCTTTGCATTTGGTTCTAAGATCACATTTGAATCCCTTCCATTCTTTCAATTTGTGTACTTAATTTGGATAAGAACAGTGGGTTCGGAAGTGGAGCTTGACCTTGGCTGCCTGTGTATAAAATAGCCTGGTAAATGGGACTCTGCTGCCACAAACTGTGAGATGCTTGACCAAGGCTGGGATCTTCTGCTGCTGGACTACGCTAAACCAAACAAAACTGCACCTGCCATGCGTCAGCAGTGCTTTTTACCCCATGTGCGGGTATATTAGGTGGACAAACACATTTAGGAATCTGAGCCAGTTTCATGCTGTGGCATTTCTGACTTGATATTTGCTAAGCTGTGAAAGCATTATGATTTCTTGGGCATACAATCATAGTTACTTGCTATTCTTTGTTTTCTGTTTGGAATTTGTTTTACAGTCATGATCTGTTCAAATTGAGTGATAGCCCTGAGGGCTTCCTAAAGTGGGAAGCTTTATGCTTTTTAGCTTGCACCCTGGGGCTGATTTCCAAAGGAGCCTGCACCCATCACTATGGAAATAATTGTCAAGAGCTCTGTTCCTATTTTGACACTGGAAGGATTAGTTAGACTTTTCTCAAGTGCTCAACAAATATCTGAGAATTCAGCTCTTTTATAACCAGCATTTCTATATAAGTGATGTGAAAATCGTGCTCCTGTTTCTAACAGACTAGAAGATGTGGATGGGAAAGTGTCTGGCAACTAGTAAATGAGTCATGTTATAGAAATAAGGTTTATCTGCCTAAGTTGACACCACTTCACTCAGAATATACTTCTGGTGGCGCTTCCTGAAGATACATGTGCTAAGCTTCTGGAAGTGCCTGTTCATAGTGTGTCTTTTTGAGCTATTTAGAGATCATTAGAATTAAATTATGTTCTCATGAATTTTGTCCTTTGGCAGTTGCCCTTCTTTCAGAAATCTTCATCACTGAAATGTTTGAGAAATTTGAGTGTCAGCGAAGTCCATGAAAATTCATTTAACCAGTGAAGGGAATGTCGAGAGAAGATTTTTCAGCAGTTACTCCAGTGGGGAAGTACCTGTTGTTCGTATTTCAGTTCTGCTTAAGGTCAGCGTGTCATATGTTGAAGATGTATAACCAAGGAAAATGAAGGACTTGAAAAATCTAAGTGACCACTATTCATGGTTTTCTTTCTTTGATCTTTCTCTAGTCTTTGCTAAAAATGACTTCTAAGGATCAGTAACATCCTTAGAAGTATGAATTAGGATTAGAAAACTTCCCTTTGTGACTGAAATATATTGTTCATACTTACATTTTTTCCTTTTAAAAACTTAAATTTGTTCAGAAATTGAAACTTATGTTTTGACAAATTAGTCCTGAGATATGAGAAACTTCATGCTGCTGCTCTTAAATAACCTCTTTGATATGGTATCTGCTTACTCCTTTTCCTAAATATATTTTTGGAGAGTTATCATCATCAGAGACTTGCTGATTATCAGCTGATTGTGTTTTTCTGTATGTTTCGTATAAAAGGATAAATCTCAGTCCTTTCTTCAGTGGGACTAAAGAAACTCAATTCATCAAGGCAATTCAGAATCCTCTCACTGGAGATGTGAGCTCATTCCAATTAGGAAAACTACTGCTTAGTGTCAGTCAGTGTGAAGGATGCTTCATTTTCCCTTCTCTCAGCGTCTTAAAAAACATTCTGACCTTCTCAGATTGGAAAAAAAAATGTCCCCTGGAATGCTGAGACATGTTTGAAATGAAGACCCACTGGAGCAGCATGTACCTGATGTGGAGACATTATTGAGGTTGTTTCCTTCAAGGAAGATATTTAGTCATCTGCAGGAGGCAAAGCTGCATTTGCTGATTTTTCTCTGAAATTTCCTGTTCTCTTCCTATTTTTTGAAGATTGACACTATATATTCTACATTTGGAGAAAAAATGTACAATCCAATAAAGATCAAACTGAGCCCAAATCTTCTGCTTTAGAGCATGGTTCAAGACTTACATTTCCCCAAACAGCCATGTCACAAGATGCCAAGTACAGCCGGCATTAATCATCTGTACCTTATCTCTGTGAGAAGCCATCTTCAAAGCCGAAAGGAGGAGAATTCTACTCTCTAGAGATAAATGGCATGTCATAAATAGTGTGAGACACTCAGATACTGTGATTATGAGCTCTATAGAAATGCCTATAAATAAAGTAGGAGATGCCCATATACTACAGCTTACTTAGGAAAATAAATAAACCACATAAAAATCTGACAAGATGCAAGCTTCTCTCCCATATGAGGACATTTCATATTCCTTTCCTACTCTATCCTGAGAGCAGGACCTGTTGCGCAGGACTAGGTCCTCGTCCTTACCTTGCACTCACTTTAGATAATGAAGTAAATCACCTTGAAAATAGCATGAAAGCATCAAGGATGGAAAACTTACAGGCATGCTCAACAATGTATCCTTTCCAGATTTGGAATCTAAGAAGAAAAAAAAGTAGAATCTAAAATTTGTGGGTATTTGAATGTGAGAGTGCAGATTCTGGCGTGATGGAAGGAAGAGGCAGATTGTCTCCTGACTTCAGTGGGGGCATTACATACAGATTTCACAAAGGTGCTCAGAGCAATAATGCATTAGCTTCTGATGACCACCTCACTTATCTGCTGGAGCACTGTGCCATTCACTTGGCAAGTTCACTTAGTAAAGAAAAAATCACTGATTGGAATTTCTTCTTTTTGCATATGATTTTTTTTAAGCAAATTTGAGGTGGTTTAGTTCTGGTTAGTTTTACTTTCTCATCAAACATTTTGCTGTCACTGCTACTCTTTTTTGAGAGGCTGCATGTCATGTGTGATAGAATTTAGTTGATGAACAGGTTCAGAAACCGAGGTACATACTTTCTGTTGGTGAGCTCACTAAATCAGCCTGCTCTGGCATCAGTAATGTTAGCGAGCCTCACGAGTGGAGAAATTTGGTTACAATGTGGATATTTGAAAGCAAAAAAAATAAAACATGGCAGTGAACTGAACAGAATAGTTCTTAATTTGGAGATATTATTTGAACGTAGATTATTGTATTTGCCTAGATCAGTGTGCTACGTGTCTGGGGAGCACATACAAATCACTGTCACATGGGTTCTGTCTTTTGTACAAAGACAAATGCTTTACAGTAAATTGCCATGTTTTCTTTTTCAGGTTTTAGCAAATGCTTTTATTTCTGTCTTCTGATAACCCACTGTTTCATTTAAAGAAAATATTAATGTTTAAACACCATTTAGAATAGACAGGAAAGCTTTCTTTCTTTTCTGTCATCAATTTTATTTTACATCATAGTCAGCTTTTGAGAAAGAAGGCAGAAATTGAGAAAATTAAGTTTTCCTTTCTGTTGGAAGTAAGCTAGGCATAACCTTAAAGTATATATGGGATTTTTATGAGGACTGTGGCGCCCTTACATCAGGTTTCCTTTTCTGAATGCAGTGTTTAACCTGCGATCATGGTCTGCATGCAGCAAAAATGGAAGAAGTTGCATGAACTAAGCAGTGAAAGGAACTAGATGCCTATTCAGTTTGGTTGTTTTCACTTGTGTGAAAACTGAAGTGATATGGAAGGTTGTGTGCTTGCCAAGTAATTAAACCAGATTTATTTGTGCCACGACAGACATTCTAGAGTGATAAAGTATAGATTTTGAAAAGGTGTTTGGTTAGATGCTCATAAGACTTGCTACAGCTGTGCAGTGAGAAGTGAAGGAATATGTGCCTTCCCATGCTTATTTTGCCAACTCTTTAAACAAAAGAAAATCTCATCTTGCTTTGATTTAAGCAACTGAGTGTCAATGACGTGCAAAGTTTGCCGAATTCCTTCTGAAGATGGGGGGCATTGAAACTTATATCCTAAAACAGTAGATGAAGCCAAAGATTTGAACCATAACCATCTTCAGTAGTTGTGGAATTCCATTCCATGTTGGGTCCCATCATGCTGATGAAAACTGTGCTTTAACTTTGGGAAAGTTTAGTTGCAAAGCAGGGGTTAATAGCTTTTGCCAGAAGGCATTTCTTCCAGAAATGACTACAAAAAATTGTAGGCAGATACATGTCTATTTCTACAACTGTAAGAGTAAAAAGTATAGCTTCTGTACTTTAGAAGTATCTTTTTACTATTAGTAGTTTTGACAGGAATTGACAATTCTAGTGTGAGCAGCACAGTGTAAACATCCCAGTATGTGATACTCTGAATGCTGGGAACAGTGTGAACTTACCTGGCAAACAGATGCTTTTCCCAAGTATGCTAAGTGGTAATTCACTAAGTAGGACAGGGTAAGCTTCCAGTTCTGCAGATCTGTTTGAATGACTTTGGTGGCTGACACTTGGTGTGACATGTACTATTGAGCAGAACTCATTGACTCAAAATACATTTCCTTGATCCTATATCTTGCTTCTTTTTCTATAGGAGGTGACTGATGCTTACAGCAGTGCTCACATGTCTCATGTATCACCTGGTAATTTAATGAGTGTCTGTCTTCTCTGTCAGCCTGGATGGCTCCACTGTGTGCATGGCAATTTACCTGGTTAGTTCTTCTCAAAAGTAATAAACTACAGGAAATTTGGGTCAAGTGCTTGAATTCCAGAATATTTTGATAAAGTTATTTTGGTAAAGGGCATTCAAAGTTCATTTACAGTTTCAAGTATCCAGTATGATTTTTGAAAAAGAGAAATAAAAAATGACAAAACACTGACTCACTGAAGTATTAAATATTCTATTCCTATAAACTATGTCATAAATCAAGGAGACATTCAAAACTATAATTTGATTTTATATGGATGGATTGATTGATTATACTTGTTTTAATTATATGTATAGACATCAAGCAATATCATTAAGTAGTAGTCTAGTGGGTATTTATTATGATCAAATGGCTGCTTGGAATAGCTGGTAGTTTTAGAGCAATCATTCTGTGTCTAATGGGATTATGAGGGCCTTTGCCATAAAGTCCTGTTATTCTTGTAGTGGAAGTGTCAATTGAGCCTTGGGTTCTCTGTAATGTAACAGTAAATACTGTTGTGGGAGCAAGGTCTTCCCAATGGGCCAGGTCTTTTGAGCTGTGTATTTGCAGCTGTGTGCAAAACCTTATAATTATAAACACAGTCTGAGATTCTTGCTATTTTTTGCAAGTACAGAACCCACAGGTGGTATTTTCATATGGTACTGATAGGTGTGTGCGTGTGTACCGAGCAGGACAGCTCTGTGCTTCAGGTTTGTGCGTATGTGGTCTCATCCTCGGAAGCTTGGAAATTAAGTCATTTGTGTGCTAGGATTTGCTGTTCTGTGGATGTGTCCATTTCTTGATTTGTGCTATAATGAAATGAGCCAACAATTCCATGAGCTTTTTTAATGACACAAAAAGAAACTTCCTTGGTTGTATTTTTCTGAGCTGTTTCTTGTTAAGAGATGTTGATATTCAGAAATTGACGTCTTTCTGCTCTAGTCCTCAATTAAGAACAATTCTCAAGCGAGGTTATCGGAGCTATCTTTTTCTGAATACCTGAAAACTCACAATCTTACGAATTGTTCCGTTGTTGGTATCTAAGGCAAAATAAAATTGGAAGAACAGAAACATGGAAACACTTAATCTTTGATTTAATGTATTTCACTAGCTGGGTCAGACTGTCAAATTGCTTGATGGCTCCAAAACAAAGAGCAATGCTGTGGAAATGTGTGGAAAGACAAAAAAGGTTAAAAGATTTTCTGGGGTCTCTGCGCACTGAACAGTCATCAATTCTGTTACCAGAAATGACTTTTGGACTACATCTGAAGATGCTACTGAGAACATGGCTTCTCTCTAATTAAATTCTCATCTTTGCCCAAATGGTTGAAAGGTCAACTGTCTTAAACCTTTGAACTTTATTTGTAATACAAAGCTTCAATTAGATAAAAGACAATAATTAGCAAATCTTTTATCTTTCGGCATAATTAAATCTTTAAGGAAGGACATCTTAATCAATGACTTGTAATGACAAGTTCATAAATAAATTAATTCTTCCAATGAGTGTCTGGCAGAAATCAATGAGTGTTAAAAGAGATTCAGGATGAGGGGGCAGAACTATAGAAACACTGTAGCTCAATTACACTTGGTTTAAAGATTCTCATCTATAAAGTATTAGCTTGTTCAAAAGATGATGTATTATTTAAAGAGAGATCATTAAAATATTAACCTCTAATCTTGGACAGCCTTTTTTTGGAACTTCCATTTTTGCATACATATGTATATGTATAGTCAGGTTGATGCTGTCCTTGTTGAGTCCTGATGACTAGTTCTCATTGCGGAAAGTAAAACTTGTTTGAACAGGCTAGATGTGTGCAGCCTCATTCACTTCACTAGTACGAATCTCTCATTCAGGTGAAAACTTGCGTAATTAAGCTCAATGTGTATTACTATTCTTAGTCAAGAATGGATACATTTCTGTTCATGTAACACTTTATGTGATAACAAAGTACAGAACCATTAACTGAAGGGTTTTCTGTTGGTATAGGTGTAGTAAAATAAAGAAATAAACCAAAAGCATGATGGGATCTGGTCCTCTGTCCAAGAGCTCTTGTGACCAGAGTATTGTGTGAGGTTTTTAAGGGGTGGAAGCATCCTTTTGCTGAATGGAATGCAGCAGTAGCACACTTATTAGAAATGCTAGTGGAAATTAGATCTTTTGAATATTGCATGTTGTTCCCCAATGGCATTAGTAAATACTGTTTTGCCTCCTATCTCCCACTTATTCTGACCTTCTAGTTTTAGCTGACCAACTATGACGGCAGCTTTGCACTGCTTTACGTGGTGCTTTTATTAAATCATACTTCTTCCCTTTACTGCTTAAATATCACATGGGTGTTTGTAGATATGTTATTTTGGTGCAGCACTGGGTACCTGCTGCCTCCTTCTCATCCTAATACTTTAAAGTTGAACTAAAAATAGACAAGTACTCCTAGCTGAGCTCCTTCTTTTGGAGTTTTGCAACATTTAGGATATCTCTGAAAATAACTTTCTACATTCAAATTTTGAATGTCTGAGGTGTGAGGAATTTGCTTGCTTTCCTTTCCATCCTTTCTGCATTCCCTTTTCACAGCAGGTGGCAAGAAATTTGATACAGGTAAGCGGAGAAGAAGTACTGTGGTTCTTGCTGAAGGGTTATCACCATTGGACAACAGGAGTGCAAATAGAATAATAGCTGAATCACTGCTGTTGAATTTGTCTTGGTTTAAGGATACAAGAATAAGCGCTCTCTCCTGTATTTTATTCCTTTATATCAATTGAGCCCCTTGATGAGCAAGTGCAAATGGTCTTAAGCATGCAGATTTTTTCCAGCAAGCCTGGACTGCCAACAGGTTGGGAGCTGCAGTCCCCCTAATCTAGCTGGCATTGCTGCAGTAGCTGAAAGGCTGCTCTTGTGTTTGGTTTGCCTGGCAGCCAAGAGGAAGGGCTGTTTGGCCTATCTGCATGTATAGGTCTGCTCTAGTCACAGCCAGTGTTGTTCCTTTCCATCTGGAAGACTGAGCAAAACTAGACTAAACATGTGGAGATATTATGGTGAAGACAAGATGGGAAAGAGAGGTTAGGGTGTTGCAGTGGAGAAAGATCCAGGACGTGCCAGAGCTTGAGGGCAAAGATGCTGCAGTGTAAGTAGAAACTGAGAAGGCTGCACTTAAAAGGAGACAAAAATGTGCAAAACTGTGTTATGTTAGACTGCTGCTTTGTCTCTTCTAATTTAGGGAATGAGAAATTCATTAGTTTCATACTGTCCAATAGTATTAATTAATTAGTTTCTCTTAGTGTTATAAACTTCAAATTAATTTTGGGTCTGATTGGTGAAAATACACAGCTTCAAGAATGATCAGTTCTTTCTGCTGTTGTGTGGGCCACCAATATCAGATAAAGTTGAAATGTTAGCAGTTTCTGATCTGAAACTAGTTAAACAGCAGAACAGATGGAAAGTTTTGTTCAGGTTATGAGTGTCCAGATCTGCCACTGATTAAATGAAAGGTAGCATATGCTTGTGGCTGGTCTTGATAAGTATCTCTGTAGAATAGTAAGACAGGTTTCCCATCCTTGTAATCAGTAGCCCTGCTGCTGACAGCCAGTATCTGCTGCCCTTCACACATTGTAAAGATCAGTTGCTATCCATGTGGAGCTATGTTTTAGCTCAGAGCATCTTTGGACAGATTTTTTCACAACCTGGGTGTTTGTTGTTCTTCAGAAGGGTGATAGGAATCTAAACCTCTTGCCTCTTCAGATATATTCTCCCTTCAGAGCTGTCATCCAGGTTGACAAAACTTATCCTCAGCAAGTTTCAGCTTTAAAGGTCCTCTTATCAACACCACAACATTCCTGTCCGTCCCATTATGCCTTGTCAATGTCTGTCCCAACATGCCTTTGCATGTTTCATTTGAAGCAGCCTAGGAATCTTTTGCTAAATTCCTTCAAAGGAATTTAAATAGTCCTAATGACCATATTACCTTACAGGCATTTAAATGTTTCCCCAGCTGCTCGATTCAATGCACTATAAATTGTAAGCCTTTCTGCAGTAATCTCGGCATTTGTTTGGGAGTTAAATATTAACGTATTTCTTTCTTTCTTTCTTTCAGAAAGTATGCTCTTGCACCTGCTTCATCCCTGCAGGATTTGTTGCAAGCAAATACTGCTTTCCTTTCAAATGCTCTGAATTTTGTTCTCCGTGTGTGCTTTACATGAGCTCAATTTGAAGAAGACTTTAACAGGACCTCTGTACATCTTGCAAACATGCATTCTGTCCAGAGATCGTTCTTGGCAAAGGAGCTCCCAGCTGCTACAGTTGAGCTGTGGATTTGATGCAAAGAGATTAATTTAGTGTGATACCTTTTTGCAAGGCTTCATTTTATGTTATTACTATGTACTTTTTCAGCTTGCTGGTACTTTAGGTCATTCAAGAAAAGAGGAAAAAGCAAAGCAAAAGCACAAATGAAAGAAATAAGTTTGTCACTTGTATGGACAAAATATTGGAAGCAATGTAAGTGGCTAAGCCTACACAACAGACTTACCATGGAATTGTAGAATAGGATTGAAAAGGACCTTAAGATCATTTAGTACCAACCCCCCTGCTATGGGCAGACTACATACTGAATGTATTTTTGTTTAAAAAAAAGACAGACTTCCACCCACACATTTCAAAATGAATCTCAAATGTATTTTCATCATTTACAATGATTTCCATGAGAGAATAATAAGGATTTAATGTCTGGGGTACTTAATGGTCTATGATGTGTACTGTAATAGCTACTTGAAGTGTAGGAAATACCCTAATAAGAAACAGTTTGCTAGTGTGCTGATCTAGTTGATTCTTATCATTGCATTTCTAAAGTAATAATTGGAAGGTATGACAATAGAGATTCTGATTAAACTGTAAAGCAACTGATAAAACTTTGCTCAGGATAGATCACTTCAAGAAGAGCTGTTTTTTAAAACAAACCCTTAATTTCTAACATCTTTCTTATGTGACCTTTTATTTAAAATATTTTGTGACCTTTGCCGAGTATAGCAGTTGTTGAATTGAAATACCCTGAATCTAAAATAAAGGACAAAACCTAAACCCAAAACATTTTAAATATCTTTTAAAGAAAGTAGTACATGGTGACTCAAGACTCTAAGAAATATCTATCTGGTTATAGAAGTAATTTTTTTTGAAGCAGGTATTTAAGTCATTAACAAAAGGTAAGCTTATGAGTAATTTCCTTTTCTTTCACCTCCTGGCATCCCCTCTCTAACCTCTTCCTCAAGATGAACAACTGTTATGTCATTCCCTCCCCAGTTTCTTGTTTCTGGCAAGGAAATTATAGGTGCAGTGACTTGTCCCTTTCTCCTCTTCATTCAGCATGTCCTGTTCTGTCCTGAGTCTGTAGTGCTTGACAGCTTTTCTGCTGTATCCTCATCTCTTTTCCTTTATGTTCCTGTATTCACAAGCTTGTTAGACTGGTGTGCTTGCTCGTGTAACATCATTTGGTGTCTGTGTCCCACGCATATTACCTTTTTTCCCTATACTTACAGTTTCTTGAAGGATTTATTTTATTATAAGCTCCAGTTCAGCAGAATTCTTAAAAAGAATCCAGGCTCATCTGGAATAAAGCTACTCTTTTTCAATGTTCTGAGATTCATGAGCACATGACTTACTCCAACAGGAACTGTATTTTGCTTTTTAACTGCCTGTCTTTTCTTTAGTGAGAGTCCTCTGGCAGCCATGTCATCATGTTTTCCCCCTCAATTTTATTATATTGTAATTTATATTTGCATGCATTGATTCTGGTTTCACTGCATGTTTTATAGAGTGCTCAGTCTTTTGTTCTATTTTGGTTATTTTCCTAAAGCAAATACCACGTTTTCCTTAAGTCTACAATTCAAGTCTTCTCACTTTAGTTTCCCAATTCTAAAACTCCTGAATAGTCCCCAAAATTCTGACTCGACTGGCCATACACTTTGCTTTTTCCCAGTGGTGCAGTAACTAACTGTTTCGCCCTGCTGTAAAAAATGACCTCAGCATTTCCAAAACTCACTGCAACATATTTGCTAGGTATACAATGTAAAATACTTAGTGCAGGAGTTTAAATTTCATGTGTCAAAAGTAATATTTGTGTAAAATTTGTCATTGATTCCTTTAAAGTTTTTTTCTCAGATTGTCAGCTGTTAGTATTAGGCAGAAGCTTTGGTCTTGATGGTTTAGTTGTGCTTCAAGTTGCAGTAAGCTTAAAAGGTGATAGAATCTGATCCAACCAAAAAAGCCTGTTTCCTCTTCAAAAACATTATTCCTTAAATTCTGTTCACTTTGGTTTTCAAAAATTAGAAAAGACATTTTCAGAATTTTTTTGATGTAAAGTGAGCTTTGTAATAACTGAAGTTTTACAGGGTGACTTAATCTGAAAAAAATCTATGACAGCTGACTTTTAGTCTTGAAGTCTGTCCTTACCTCAGCTTTGTAGCAGATAAACTAAGAACTTAGTCCTTAGTAGCTTCTAGGTACTTTGGATATGGGGATGTGTTAGTGTGGCTTTTTAAAATCTTTACTTCTAGACCCAAGGATCTCCAACTCTGCAGTGAGGCCATGGGGACAGCTGAGCACTGGACATATTAATGTGAATGATGGTCACCGAGCCAGCGGCATCAGCTCAGATGAATGTCAGGGAGTTACTTTCTTGCCAAGTCTTAACTGAGGACTCAGTTTTCATTTGTGAGTGCAGGGCTCTGGGGCTTCTCAAGGATGTTATATGCTTTCATTTTCATTTGTCCAGGATGGGAAATCAGCACTGCTTGGAAAGGATGGAATATTTAACATCCCACCCACAATTACACTGGTGCCAATGTGTGGGAGTCAGCTTAAATATATCCTCCTACTAACTACTGATAGACTGGTGCTAAATGTTTATTTTGGCTTAAAGGGACACTGTTGAGATGTAATCACAGCATGATTTTGTTTCAAATTTTCCATTCAGTGCATAGTTTTCCAGCTGACTGGCTTGGCTGTGTGTTTCAACAGATATATGTATATACATGGTTATCTAGTGGTCTATATAAAAAATGGCAACATTGCCTTTGCACATTACTAATATGCATTTGTAAGTGAATGACTGACTTAAAAGGTTCCTTGCAGATGTTACAAAAATGATCTGAGTTTGAAAAAATGAGAAGTAAAAACTGCATGTTCTGCTAATTATTCATGGGTTTTACTTGCCTTTTTTTAGGTTATTTGCAGGCTTTAAGTGCACTCTGCTTTTGGCTTTTATGCAGTTGTGCAGTGGTGCTGTACTCTATCATCTAAAAGATGTGAATATAGTGGAGTGGCTTCTCTTTTAATGATTACAAAACCATAGTGTATTTTTCTAGTGAAGGAAAAGCTATGTTTCAATTGGATGCTGTTGCTTTTTGATGTTCTGTAATGACCCTGTACATTACAACTCCACCTTCTGGCCTTTTAAAGTAGTCAGATGTTAGGCTTGGTTATACCCTTCTTGCCTTTTGGAAGAAAAGATGTTTTATGAGCACTAGCAATAAGGGCAGAAGAGAAGTCAACTTTTCTAACATTGGGAAGTTGTGTTTCTTGCGAGTCTGAGTGTTCATCTTTGATCTGAGTGTGGCAGTGACCTGAACTGACCTGTCAATACCGTATTTGCAATTTTCCATCATGATGTACAGATTAGGATTTGTAAATCACTTAGAACTAAAGGCTTTGACATCAAATCTTCATTTAGAATCTCAGTTTCTTAGCACCCATCTCTTCGATATTGAGAACTGAAAAAAACTCCTTGAGACATCAAAGTTTTTTTACCAGAGCACAAGCAAATTGATAGAGTTACATTTGAAGATACCAGAATCTCTTATTACTGGTGTACAAGGGGGATAGCAGTTCAAGATTATGTTAATTATGATATTTAGCACAGTGGGACCCTGGATTAGTCAAGACTTGAGGCAGCATTAGAATAAATTTTGCTTTAGAAAAGGCAAACCTACGTAAGACAACAACAGTACCTTGGGACTGGGAAGATGGTGCTTGAGAAACATCTGAGTTCAAAACTCCAGTTTTACTTCTAAGTATAGTTATAACTTTGGTCATCTTGCAGTCTTTCTGTCTGGTTTTTGGTGGGAAAAAAACCCTGAGTTTATGGGAGGAAAAGATAAATTGAGAAGCAGAAGACTGTCTTGTCTTTTGTTTCACAAAGAATGTATCTGTTCTCACTTTTAAGTCAACCAGCAATAGCGATGCTTTCCCAATTATACTCTTAATGCAAGTGGTGCTATGGCTACCACATGGCTGTTCTATTATTGTGAGGTGATGATTGTGTGAAACCAATTGGGATGCAGAAAGGAGGTTAAGCAATGCTGGATTGTTGGGGAGTGGTGCACTGATGCAATCTTCTTATTACCTTGTGGCTGGTGAAATGAGTTAGCCTCCTTTCAGAGACCTTCATGGAAAAAATGCTACTGTTGACTTTCTAAGTCATAAAGAGATCAAGAATTGGGTTTGAGGTGAGTTGTTAGCTTGCTTTTTACTATAGCCCTATTATTTCCAGTCCTAAGGAAGAGAAACAACTAAACTTCAGGATTAGATTTATTTTTAGATGTATTAGATGTATTTCCAGCTTCTGTGAAATCTTGTACGTGCCCAGAAATATTTTTATGATGCATTTTGAGTAAAGTTTGGTACTTTGGTTTCCTGCAAAGTATTCTTTGTTTCTGTAATAAGCACCGTCTGAAAGGACTACAGGTACAGCTTTAGAAGAATATTGGAAATTACCTGCATGTTTAGCAAAGCTGATAGGGAAGGAAGGGATTTACTGAATAGCTTTTTGGGATTTAGCACTTAACTTTTTTCTTCAGAAGTCCTTGGAGAGGAGAGATATGGACAGTCCTCTACAAGAGACCACATGAGAACTCTGAAGTGCTTATCTTTGAAGGATGTGCTGATCTAAAAACTTGTATTCATTAATGTCCCAGTCATCTTGGTATCCAATCCTAAAAGTGCTCGTGTTCAATACTTTCCTGCCACTTTAAAAGATGTACAGGTCAGCTGAGCCATCCTGGGTTTGAAGTAGACTTGTGTAAACTTCATGAAACTTGATGGCTCTAAACCAACTTTATAGTCAGATTAGAATTTAGAAACAATTAAGAGTTGCTAGAATACATGGAATTTCAAGATCTATAAACCTGAGCATCTCGGACTTTATGGGCTCAAGCCAGGCACAGATGCAATTACTGAAATGGGTCCAACAGTTCATTACTTGGGTATGAAATATGGGCACAAAGTTTAGGGGATCATGGATTATAAAATTTACATTTGACTCTACTGTGCATCCAAGTCTAAATTTTGGAATTTGGCTCAAATATACCCCAACTCTAGCAATAGTACATAAATACTTGGGGAAGTGAGCTGGTGATAGAGCTGTAGTACTATAAGCTAAAATCCTGAGAACGGGACTGCTGCCATTGCCTTCAGTGGAGCCAGAAAGTATTTCCTCATCCTTTGATAATTAGGGTTGGCCATGAAATCAGTCCTCCATCTGTATTAAACCTTGGGGCCTATACTAAAGCCAACTGTGTATATGTGGCTTTTCTTAGTCCAAAGTGGTTCTAAAATGTATCCCAGGTGTATAGTGAGGGACTCAGCTGCTGGAGGAATTGGTCATGATTCTTTCAACATTTGTATGTATTAGCAGGCATGAGGGAAAGAGGAAGGAAGGGAGTAATGACCAAGTGCATTTAGGGATGGTTAAACTGCAAATGGGCCACAGCAGAGACTGACCTATCTGGAAGTATTTCAGACCTTCAAGGACTGGACTGGACTGCTACAGAAAGTTGTGTTTTGGAGTTTATTGTTGGTCTCGTGAATATGATGATGCCTTTGATGTTAGCCCTTACAATCAGCAACATGTGCCTGAATGAATTGCCTAAATTCCTTCAAGAAGCTGGTGGTGCTGCAAGAAGTTTTTTAACTTAGGTTGTCTGTGATTTTAAGTTACTATTATAAACCCCAGACCTCACTTCCTCCAACTTTCCTTAAGGCGATGTCTGTATCAGTAACTCCCGCAACTGACTGAAAGCAGGATTTGCGCAGGGCTCAGCTACACTGTAATGCCTGTTGTCACTTTCTGAAAACCCCAGAATTGTGAGTTTTTCCAACAAAGTAACTAGAGACATAACAATCAATGAAGGAAATGGTTAATAGACTTCAGGGCAGTCGGAGGGCTTTGGCTTGTGCTGCCAAATATTAACAGCTGTAATTTGACCTCTTAGCCAATTAATTTTGGCCAGTGTAAAATTCCATACACTAAATCTGTTTACGATACGTCACTATTCTAGGCATCTGATACTGTGCCAAGACCTTAATATGTCTCCGAACAGAGGTCAAGTCATGGCCTTAAAATGAAGACTTGAAATATAAGCTGTGTGTGGGTGGGTAGCCTGATGTCCCGAAGGAGCTTATGAGTTCCTTTTCTATTGCTGTATGATCTGAAACTTTGGTTGTTGCTCTTTGTATTACCTTCTTGTATTTCTTTATCAAAATAATCCATTTTGCAGCTCAGAAATGACCTGTCTTTTTCGCAGTTTGGCTGTAGTTGTGTGCTAGCAGTAATCTGTTGTCTGTTGTACATCTGTTGAAAAACTCATCTTGTTAAATTTCTTCTACAAGTCTGAGTTATATCAGTCTTGTACTTTGGGCTGAAACAGTTGTACCCTGGTCATTTTACCTGTGTTAACCAGTCATTTAGCACTTCATTTTCCTACCTTTGGCTTTTGGGAGTGAATTTCCCTTTGTTAAATTCTAGGGATCCCAATAAAGTAGACTGGTTTTGGATTTAAAAGACCTCAACCAAACAACAACAAAACCAAACCAAAAAGCCCCAACAACAAACAAAACTGTTCTCCTTGCAGTTTGCAGAGTGAATAGTATTGATTGCTGCATGGCATCATATTAAGAATACCAGGTTACATTAGGTTCGAATGAATGCTTGTTACTTCTGCAGGTATATTGACTGGATTAAAGCCTAATTTAGTTCCTTTAGTTGATACCAAGCTGTACGTAAATTGGTGTTTGATTATGAATCAGATGGTATGTAGGAGTCTGTGCTGTGTGCAACACAGCTCAGCAACATATAACCAGTGCCACATTAAGTGTGCATCCTATGCTAAGAGGTTCAGGGCAGGCAGAGTCTAAATTCCTGTTAGAAGTTGTCAGACCTCTGGGTAGAGGGCTGGACCACTGCTTTGCTTGCAGGAACTGGTTGACATGTGTTTTATATCATAATGAAAGACCAATTTTCTGAGACACTTCATGCTTCTCATGTACTTATTTTATTAAAATCTACTGCTGGCATGTTCTGAGCAGTTCTTGTGCAGGATTGAAATGTTGTGCATGGTAAGTTAAAGGTGCCTCAAAGTAAGGAGAGCAGGAAGTCAGTATCTTCTGTTCCACAGGCCTTGGATGTATTAACAATCATGTGCTCCAGACCTTGAGAAGCTTCTCTAGAAGAAAACGGAATCTAACACAATGGTAGGAGCTGGTTACCCAAATTTTTTGAATCTTTAGATAACTAAGTAAAAATGTTTTCCTTCTTACTGCTATTTAGATTGTCTTCTCCATTACTTCAGTATTTAGAAATGCTGAAAAAAAATTATAATCTAGTTGGAGTCACTCACTGCAAAATGCAGATTAGGATTAGCTCAAGTGTGGGAATGGCAGATGACTGATAATTACCTGCCAAGGATTAGTGTGCTCCAGTTAAATGGCAAAGTGGTACATCCATTGGGGACTGACATATACCTGCCCGCACAGCAACTGGTACAGGTATAACTTTAACAGCAACTGCTGCCGTTATTTGTCTATTACACTTTTTCTTTCTCTGTTGGCCAATAGATGATAACACAGTTTGAAAGATGAACTTTGAGGCCTTATAATGAATGCCAGTAATAAAGCATCTTAACCTAGTACTAGCAAGTTAAAGAAATTTTGAGGCCAAATCCTTAATTTGCTTAAACTTGGTTTGTATTGAATTCAGTTGGTTTGCCAAAAGTCTATCCTTGGCTAAAAGAATTTTTTTGGAGGGGAGGTTAGGGGATGGTGGTGAGGGGAGTGAGGAGTAAAGAGACCAAAATTAAAAAAGCACAAGAACAAATTGCCTAGTCATTTCCATTCTGAATTTACTTAGCCATTAAAACAAATGATATTGTCTTTGTCTGTGATATATAGTTCTCAGCTGATGCAAAGGGTATGAAAATAGTTAATGGCTTAAAGAAGAGAAACAATAGGGTTTTATTTTATCTAAGAAGATTGTCTTTGTAAAGCTGTTCCCTGGGTACTGACAGGTGGTGTTGAATTTTACATGCCTTGTATACTAGAAAGAATTTTTAGAAGGAAATAAATTACAAAACCCTGTGCAGCAAAGGCTGCTTCTTGAAGTGGAAAAAGTAAAATTTCCTAGCCCCCTAATGGAGCTACATGATGTGAATGGGGCAACAGAACTGAAGCTGGACAAACTGGATCATATGCCCTGTGGGAAGTTACGCTTGCATTAGATCTGGTTGTTTCAGGGGTTATTTCCTAACCTGCCATGGTGGAGAGCATCAGTGAAGTTCAGACTGGAGCGTGCAGCCTGCAGTCTTGTACATCTGGGCAGGTTTGAAAGGAGTGCTCCGTATCAGACCCATTTATTGAAGAGAAAACTCTGCCTTGCCAAAGCCTTACTTTGCTCGTGATAGCAAGGGACACAAAAGCTTGTCCCATCAGGCAAGGTTCTCCCACCTTTATAACTTGCGTAGAGTGAATGCGAACACAAAAGCAAAAACTTAATTGAAATTGCACAAGGTGTGGGCTATCCCACTGTTTCAGAGGGGATTTAATCAAATCTTTTCTATTTGGAAGATTTCTATTTAGAAGATTTTAGGAAGGAGAGGGGAGAAACAGCATAGAGGGTGCATGCTTTTCCAATCTGAGTACTTGAGATTTCTTCAGTCCTAGGAAAAGAAAGTGAATTTTTATAAAGCACCAGGCTGGAAAGAGCACTATATTAGTGTTCCATTTTTTAATGTAACAGTTCTTTCAAACAGACCACCAGATGGTAGTGTT
Source organism: Psilopsiagon aurifrons (assembly GCA_025447955.1). Taxonomy (NCBI): domain Eukaryota; kingdom Metazoa; phylum Chordata; class Aves; order Psittaciformes; family Psittacidae; genus Psilopsiagon; species Psilopsiagon aurifrons. The sequence continues at coordinate 25,288 of JAOEHY010032547.1, read as the reverse complement.
TCCTTTGTAATTAGAACTGTGAGTTCACAGAAGCAGCTAGTTTTGTTTGGCGCAGGTCACTCAAGGACTGCTCAATATGTGGCAGAGTTAGAGTATTGTAACTAAGGAACAATAGTAGTTAACTAAGCAAAACGGAAGAGGGAAGCCCATCTGTAACTTCAGCTAAGTGAGACAATAAAGGACTTGGTGGAGCAGAGGCCCATGTCCTGTGTATTACAGATAAGCTGCTTGCCTGGACTCAGAAATATCTGGTGATTAAAGCAATAAGCCATGAAACAACCAGAGAATGTTCCATCTTTTGCAATAGCAGAAGTTACTGTTCAACTGCAGTGCTTTTCAGGAACAGTCAGAAATGCTGTGGTTTTGTTGTTTGAATGGGATGTGCAGTATCTCTTATTGCACAAAGTTTTTTTGGCAAGAGGATAGGGCACAGAGGTGATGTATTTAGGAGGTCAAAATTAGCCTGTGGTGTCTGGTCTTGGGCATGTCCCTTCACTAGGGTGTGCCAAGGGGGTCCCTATTTTGAGGTGAGGACAAGATTACTGTTAGCCATTATCAGGTTCTTAGAGTGGACTAAAATATTATTCAAGAATACTGTGTTTTATTTCAGCTGCACATGGCTTCCATTGACTGTTTCAAATAATATATTTGGGTCAGTTTGCCTACTTGTTTTGAAAGAGCTCGTTTTATTCAGTCCCAGAATTGGAAAAAAAAGCTGTACCATACAAGGTGACATTTCACAGGAGTGTGAGAAAGAGATTTTAAAGGTAGTCCTAACAGAGCTTCATACCAGGAGTTTTTGATTCATTTATGAACAGTAGGCAATAGAGAAACACTGCAGAAGGTCACAGCAGATACTTCTTTGTTTTGTAAAAGAATTCCCTTAAATCTGTATGTGGTTCTTTTGTCCTTGCTTTGTTGGAATAGTCTTATGTACAGTTCCGGTTTTGGAAAGCTCATGAATGCCAGGGATTTTTAAAGGTGATATTTGACTGTTAGTAGCTGATACTTCTAGTTACTGTTCCTAAAGAGTTACAGTGGAAGTCTGAGTCTGTGTAAGAGGTGATCATCCACTGAGAACAAGGAAATGGCTGTCACGCCAACCTGTCTCAACATCTGGATGTAAAAAAAATCAGAGTTGTCTAAAAGTGAACTGCTCAACCAATGAGATTCTAATTAAAAAGAGTGTTTGCAGAATTACATTTAGCAGGCAAGGGGAAGGACTTGATACGCAGGGGAAAAAAAAATAATGGTTTCAGATGATTTATCCCAAATGAAGGAAACGTAACGATTTTATTGGTAATTTCTAAAATATTGTTAGATTTGGGGCAGTTCCACTCTATTCAGCATAGATTGTCAGAGAACCTTGGCTTCACTTCCCCAGGGGAAAGCTCACAGTATATCCCTGTTTCTGTTGGGCTCTGAGATCCTCCCTTGCCCCTCCAACCTGCTCTTCCGCTGGCAAGAATTCCCTCACACCCCTTCAAAACACCTAAATTGTGTCACCTTCTGTCTTGGTTCCTAAAAATCCTTCTTTTTGCCTGAGGGGCAGATGCATTTCCTCTGAAAATGCTTTCTGCACTAGCAAGGATATAGACTATGTAATTTCTGAGCTCTGGGGCTGCAGCATATAAGGTTTTTTCTGTGCAGCAATATGTAGGTGAATACAGAATAAAATCTGTATTACAGCATCAGAATAGTTTGCTTTAAATGTGATATACACTTGTGAAACAGTATCCCACAGCTTTGCAGTGTACTGATAATTACAGAACACAAAACTTGCTGCTCAGTTTGTTTTAAAATCTATACTTCAGATGTTTAATATCACTTTAAACCAATGCTTGTTACATGTATGAGGGTTCAAAAGGATATGTTTGGATACTTTACATGATCAACAGCAGCGTGTGCTCCCAAGATTACATGGCAGTCTAAGTTGTGTATAAGTAGACTTGGGACTTGCGTGTGGGTCTTGAGACTGAATCCTTGCAATGTTTCTGAATTGTGGGAAAATTCAAAAGAAAAACAGTAGCAACAGTGCAGCAAAGTGAGGTTGAGAGGTGAGCATGCATATTCAGCAGTGAAAATGTGTAGGATAGCTGCAACTTGCTGCACTTCTTGTAGGTTCTTATCATGTTTCATCTATTCTGGGTGTGATTACAACACTTTGTGCATCATTTTTAAACCACTGAATCCAAGCTGATTTGTATGGGTAGAAAAGACTTGCAGAACAGAGCTTATCCTACTACCAAAGGAGAAAAGACTATCGTAAGCATATCTGCTTTTAATAATGCCTTTAGAAATGCATTTTAGTTGTGTTTAAGGAGTCTGTTTTCAAGCTGCAAATGGCTCCGGTTGAGTTTTGCTGAGATAACTTAAGGCCATTTTTTTTATTGCAATATGCCTCATCTTGAAGTAATCCTTTTTATTTTCTTATGTTGTGCATTTGTCATTCCTCACAGGTTTAAGATTTTGTCAGTATCTATTGTGTGGTGTTTAATCAATCATATGTTGGTTATATGAAATAGAATATTTCAACTGAGTATTCAAATGCTGCATTACTGCTACAGTGCTACTTCTGACACTTTGGTGTTATTTGTTTTTAACTCAAATGTCAATAGCTAGGAAAATAGGAGACATCCTATCATCTCCAATGTTTTAACTTCATTTTAACATAATGGCCTTGATTTCATTATTCTCTTTTTAGTACTGTGCACATATTTGACCTGTTACCCTGTCTTCCCCTTGAGTGATAGCCATGCACACTGACCAACACCCCAGCAAGATTTTTTGATGTGAATTCTGAAGAAGGGGTATTGTGATGCTGCCTTCCTTCTGTCTGTCTGACTTTCCTGAAGGTGATACTTAGGTATGGTTTGCGCTTTAAGGCACAAAACTCCTCAGGTGAACAAAAGAAAAATAATTTATGTTAATATTTTGCTAATATTGCTCAAAACAGTGACCTTAAAATCAGGGCACAATGAGCACTGTCACTGGCCAGGTTAAAATGACTCTTGTAGATAATTTTAAATCAGAATTCCTTAGCAGTGATAAAAGTTCCTGTTAAATGCTGTGCAATGATTTAATAATAATAATCTGTGGAGAAGGAAGGATACTGTGCTCTGATAGTAGTAGTAGCAGTCAAATATACATAGCTCTGGCAAAGGCAGACCTGCATCCCCGTTGGAATAGGAGGGCCCATTGGAGTAGCTCTACCTCCATCTCTGCTCTGTGCTGCCTTCTTACAGGGAGGAAGCAAATGAGTTGCTATCTCTTATCCAAGGACTTCATGCATAGTGAAGAACTGAGTTACTGTGCATCCTGATTAATCAGGGATGCATTTATGCCTGGGGAGGGAAAGGTGGTATGTGAACTTAGTGTTTCCTGCCACACACTTCTATTTGAATTTTTTTCTGTAATCACACATACAATTATTGCACAATGGCAAGCAATTGATTAGGTTTGCAGAGGAAGCACAGAAAATGGAGGTTTAGCTGTCAGTGTTGGCAGAAAAAGTTTTAGTTTTGTTTCTCTCATAGGCTGAGTTCAAATGAGCAAATCATGGCCATTATCCGTCATGACCCAAATGACACAAATTCTTTGCAGGAGTTAGCTGCAAGGACCCCAGGAGGAGCTGTGGTCAGCTCAGCTGGCAGAATTCATTTATGCCCATCTCTGTCACAAGAAAGTAAATGGCATTTGAATTTGATTCTGTCGTAACCTCTTGAGATTGATCAGTCAGAATAAAATCAAAATGGGAGCTGGTTTCCAGTGTTTCTCGCTGCCTCCCAACCTGCTGCTTGTCAAGATGATTCTCCTTTTTCTAAGTTCTTTCCTTCAGTACAAGATGCCCATCACATGCCTAACCCTCAGCAGCAGTGATTTTGATAGCTAACCCCCCTTCATTTTCAAATAATTTCCAGTCTCTGTACACATCTGATTGGTGCTTTTCCCCAGCAACCTAAGGCTCATTTTGGAGTAATGGGAACATAAACCATTAATAAAAGATGAAAGAAAAAGCAAAACACCAGGATTTAAAATTCCAAACATATCTCTGTAGACTGTCTTTATAAAAGGCGGTTTCTCTGGCAGGCGTTGAAATGCAATTCTTCCTACACGTTAAATAATAAAATCAGACGTGAACTTTCAGATTGCTGTGCTGAGCAAAATGGATGTAGTTCTTTTAAGTCCATAAAAGTAAGAAAAATCAGATTTTAAGAACCAAGATCACACTTGAACACAGTTGGGAAACTACAGCATGTTACCAAAACCTCATTAAGCTGTCACAGGCTCTTTTGTGCATTTCCTTTCCCAGTCTTTGAGATTGCCAAGATATTTGTGTGTAAATACTCTTTAGCCTTTCTCCCCCTCTTCCCTCAGTGGTACTGTTTGTGACAACATGGCAGTTGCCATGGGGACTGTGATGTGTGATGTCATATCTAGCAGTGTGACCTTGGCGAGTCTGGTGAAGTTCAGAGATGGACAGAATAACCAAGGCAGCAAGAATGGAAAAATATGTAGGAAAAATTAAAGAGTTTTAGTAAGATGAGAATAAAACAGTGGTGCGTGGGGTTATATTTGTTCTTTAAAGTTGACCAGAATGCACATCATGACCATCTAAAACTTTTATGGCCTGGAACTCACCGGTTCTAGTTTTGGAATATATGCTCTGTGATATGTAGCTAAGGAGAGACCTTTCCTCTACCAAGACAAGCAGTATGAGGTAAGCTTAGAATGAAAAGTGTAACTCTACCCCAGCTTCCAGAAAAGGGAGCATTAAATCAGACACTATAACTGCTTAGCACTTCCCTAATGCTTAACATGTGGAAATGCTATTGAATCTTCACAACGCCCCGATACAAAAAAGTAGCAAGTGCTGGTATCCTCAGTTAAAAATCAGTGAATGTGTGATAATCCAAACACTGAGTGAACTTAATAATGTGATCCATCAAATCATGGGCAGAAATAGGATAAACATCTGAAATTTCCTATCTTTATAGTCCCACATTTGTTTCATTGGATCAGATTTGCCTTTAGTTTAAAACACTATTTTCAGATTTGACCTGTTCAATTAAAAGGTAGTCTCCCTCATACCAATATTATACTCTTCTAGAGTCAGGTAAGCCTAGAGTTAGCACAGCATATTCATATTTGTTAAATATGTGGAATTTGCACCTAGAACTTGTGCAAATGCTTTTGTACTGAAAGTCTGAGCTAATGGAGCCAAAATGGGCTCACCTTTTTATCTGCAGATGTCTGCACATTGAGCATCATCTGTGCAAAACATCCTCTTTTCCTTTTTTTTTTTTCCCAGAACCTCAAGTCTCTCCCCCTTCTTCTGCATGCCATGTGTGCACTAACTTCTAATTTATATCACTTCAAGTCAAAGGCCCTGATTCTCCTCTCACTTGTCTCACTTAAAACATGCTTTTATGGTCAGGGTTATAATGGGAATACTGAGAAACTCGGATATTTAACTATAACAGCATAGTGTGTGACACAATAATAAAGATATGCTTTATTGCCAGACTGTCTTGTGTGGACATTAGGGGAATGATGCTTTTCAGTTTCCCTGTTGTAAATATACATACTTTGGCAAGAAAAGGTGTTTGCCAGGTCAAAGTCATTGCTCTGGAAAGGAATGCAATAATGAAATAATGTAAATAGTGAAGGACCCAGCACCTCCAGTAACAGTTACCAACTTTGAAGATCAAACTGCTGAATTAATATTTCTTATGTTCATGTATCAAACATAGTATATCTGCACGCCATTAATTCAGTGTCAACGGTATTGATTCTCTGTGCATGCAACTCCCTTTGAGATCATTAGAAGGTCTGTTTGTGAAAGGACTACAGGCACTCATGTCGCTAAAATGTATGAAGTTCATATTTTTAGGGAGTTCTTGTCAAGCTCCACATGTGGAATAAAGACTCTTAAGTGTTCAAAAAAGTTTCTCCAGTCTTAGTGTAAAAAGCTGCAATTTGTTTCAGTCTGGATCAGAAGAATGAGGCTTTCATCTAGTAATGAGTTTGAATTTAGGGGAAATAGGGCTGATTTACTCCTAAACATCTTTTGTGCATAGGACTCTTCCCTATTAGAGCTGAATTGCTATTTCTGTATGTGTTTGTTTCTCTTCCACAGTGCCAAAATAATGGTTTCGCTGTTTCGAAGATCTTTTAAAAAATGTATTGTTTTGTTAAATCTATGCCCCCACCCTCCTGACCTAGACTGGGTAAACTGAAAGTTGAGCTTAATGATGGGAAGAATTTTGTTATTTTTCATCTATTATTACTTGCCAAAAGGTCCTCTGCTATCTACTTTCTCACTTCTGTTCCTCCCAGGAGCAAAACAGAGGCTTATTTGCTATAGTGACATTTCTCAAAATCTGCATGGCAGCATCACTGTTGCCTATGGAATAGTCATCATGTTCAATTTTGTTGATCCTGTATTTGTTTGCTGGAAAGCAAATCCATCTATTTATCTTCAAAGTCTGTTTTCCCAGGTTTCTGTTGCTTAAGGAGCTGTACCCAGCTAGAGCAGAGACCTTGACTGCAAGAGCTTATGATATTAATGTTTTGCTCTGCTGTTCTAATGATCAGTGTGATGTTTTGAAAGTGTTCTGTCTTGTCAGCCCTGTTGTTTTTGCAGTCTGTGTTGATTTGGATGTCAGCTATGTTTCCAATAAACTTCTGAACCCTTCGTACTTTCTAGTGGGGAAGAAAAGATGCTTTGTTTACCATGTTATGAAAATTAAAGACCAAGGACTTTCAAAAATAGGAGCCTACAGTTAAAATGCTCAGTCTATGTTTAGGTTTCTAAGGCAGTGCCCTAACTTTTGAAAGGACTGAGCATCAAAACGCTCCTGTTTGGGATCAGTGCTCTCTGGGCAGGTTTTTAGATATTCCACAAAGGGTTTAGTACTTAATATAAAATTTACTTGTAGCTATTTGGTGGTTTATGGGATTTTGATTGAGTGGAGTGATACAGCAATAGTCCAAAACAGCAACACACACACATGGTATCGTGATAGTGATGACACCCTACAGCTGGATCACAATACAAATCTGATTCCCTTGGCTAGTCTCCACATGCTCACCATCATTATGCTTGGTGTCCCTGGTCTCTGTAAGGAATATGTGGGTTGGAGTCAGCTTAAGCCTGATTTTTTCAGAGGTCACTTTGGTTGTTCACATCTTATACGCTCAGCTAAGCCACATAATACACTTCCCTTTGATGGTCTGGTTGGTTCCAGAAGATGATACTCTCTATCAGTTATTTTAAGGAAGTTCATGCACCAATTTACCCACTGAACTGGTAGTCTTTGTTTAAAACAGACTTCACCCTCAATCCTCTTTGTGTTGAAGGTTCAACTTCACCATAGCTCTGGTGACTTTCTGTCTCCTGTTGTGAGCATCACGAACACATCATCCTTGTGTGGCATTTCTCAGCCACCTTCCATGGTAGGGATTTATTGAGTGGTCACAGTGCCCCACTGGGACACCTCCAGTGTGAAGTGGACTGTGGTAGCTGCTGCTAATTCTTAGTGTGCAGCTGGTATTTCAAAAACTGTAAATGCTGGTTGCAGACTCTGTACATGCTTATGATCTCTGGGGAGCCTGGAAGATGAGGAATAAAACTTCCTGGGCTAAAACTGGGGTTTTATTCTGAACAGAACTCTTGCATATTTTTTGGAATAGTGTTTCTCTGCTGTACTTTCAGGCAAGAACAAAAGAAATACACTTTAAAAAAAAAAAAAACAAAAACAAAGTTGAAATTAATTCCCTTCATGGTATTGAGCTTCATTTGTGGAGAGAATTTTGGCATATGAAATTTGAAGTAAAATTTTTGCTTGTTTTCAAGCAGAAACAAAGCTAAGTCTTTATAAATATGCAGTTGTAACAAACTATTTTGCTTTCAAGTCAACAGTGCAAGGGTAAAAGGAAAGCAGAGATTACATTTTCTTTTATATATGGAAAATAAGGTACTGGCTAATTCAACTTCTAAGACAGATGAGCCCAAATATTATATTCAAGTCTTTCAAAGTCTTGAAGGAGAACTGGGCATGAATGAAAGCTCGAGTATGTGGTAATTCCCAGGCTGCAGCGGAATGAGGTTTGTCAAGGGCTGCTTGGCTATCTCCAGCTTCTGAGGAGGTGGCTGTGTACAGTGGAAAGCACTCCTGCATTCTCCTTTGGATGTCTTCTGGAGCTGTTGACTAAGCCCTAGTCCCCATGCTTTTAGCTAACTGTTAGCTAGCTAAACTGTGGCGTCCCACTACAGTTCACCATCTGAGAAGATGCACAGCAGAGAAACCCTTGTTCTGAAGCCTTTGGACTGGAAATACAGTCCCTTAGATCTTCTGTTGCTCCTACACTGCTCTGGGGCTGCTCCTGAGGAACGCCAGAGGTTGCAGTGCAGCATGGGCAAATCTGCAGAGCATTCCCTGAGTTCTAGATCCTATGATGCACTGGTACAGAAATATCTGAGAAGAAAAGTGTAAAATGAAGGTGTGTAGAACATAGTGAGCATCTTCTGGATGTTTCCATGTCCTTTGTCTTTCTGCTAGCAGCTGCAACCCAGCTTGTGCTTTGCTATTTTTAGTGTAGAGGTCAGTCTTAGATATGTGTCCTCAAGTGCTCTTTGGCAAGCCCTTGCAGTTAGATTTGCCAGCAGTTAAGCTGGATTTCCTAGAAGTTAGAGAGTCTAAACGAGTCACCCTGAAGACAGTACCTGAGATGGGAAAGCAACTGTGGAGCCTGGATTGTTCTGTCTCTTGCCGTAACCAGTAGGCGATGTTCCTATTACTAATATAAGCAAGAGGTTCAGAAACAAGCAGCAAGTATTCTCATATTCTCAAGAGATTCTTAAGAATATACCTATTTAATACCATTTTTTCTTTTAACTATTGGATATGCATCTACCATGTTGAGCATTAATCTTGAGGTCAGGATATGCCTTTTGGGTATTCCTGTTAATGAAATACCTTGCTGCAGAGATGCCATAATAGCCTAGCAATCTACATTCTCTCTGGCCCAAGTACTTAAAGTTACAGCTTCTTCTTGAATATGTTGGTTGGAAACATGCCGGTTTTAGAAGCTAGATATTTTTTATTGGATTTGATGGGAAATATAAATTGGGTTTGGAAAAAGACTAACTCTTCAAGCCCTCGATTCTCCCTATTAAGATTTTCCTTGCAACTTGGCCTCTTTTAAGCTCCCATCTCGTGCATACTCTTTTCTAATCTGATACCTCAGTGTACATATCTAAACATGATCAGTGACAGTTTTAGCTGCGGGGTGAGACTTTCTGTGACAAGGGCAGTGAGCTCTGATTTGAGACCATTCATTGTAAGTGACTTCAGCTGTCTCTTCAAGTGACATCCAGCTACTTGAGGAATGGGGGATGACGAAAGTTCTTTGGACAGAAAACTTTCACTGACAAGAAGGTGACAGGTCCTTGCACAGCTGGTCTCTGATATGCCTTGGAAGAGGCCTACATAGTTACTAATTTAAGTTTAGCGGTGGCTGCAAGCATGGTGCAGACAAGTTCTTGTAGATTTGTAACTCATCTGCAGGAATGACAGGAGTTGGAGCTACACTTACGGTGCCTGCATTGTATAACATTTCCAATATCCCATGTTTATTTAAAGAGCTAAGTAAACTGAACTGCAAACTATTCTCATTAATACTTCTTAACATGTAGCTGAACATGGTCTATTCTGTTAGTTTGTTCATATATTTAAAGTGGATACTGGCCTTTTTTTAATGGTCTGTCAAGTTACAGTAATGGGATCCTCATTCTTAGGGCTGCCTATTCCTTCCTTTTTTTTTTCTGTCCTAATTTTCCCCATTGTCTCCTATCAGCTTTTCAGCTGTAGTGGGGCTATCACGAATGAAAACTCTGGTGTGTGGGAAGTGGGTACTTGTTTTTGAAAGGGACCTCTTGCCTTCCTCAGAACAAATGCATGCAACTCCAGAGTCACCACGCTGTGTATCCACCATTGCTCCTGTTGCCAGCCACACTGGAGGGAAATAAAAAGGTCCTTTCAAACAAGGAGGAGAGTGTAGCAGCCTGAGCACACACACGCCTGAACTCTTTCCAGAGCAGGATTGGTAAGTGCTGGTTACTGCAGACAGCTGTGATCCTTTCCAGCGTGTTTGTTGTCATCTAGTTAAGACCATGGTCCACGGATGGCTCTGCCACCATCCACTTTTTGGCCATTGTCAAATTGTTATACTATGGCACAGAAATATCTGGTTACTTGTGTATCCATGTGTATGCAGCAAAGTTTTAAGTGTTGACAGTGTCCAATGTAGTGTATTCTCACCTGAGAAGGAAGTGTTCACCCTTTAAATATCAGGTAGCTCTCAGAATAACCTGTGATAGAAACCTACAAAATTTGAGGCCCAGCTATAACCCAAGGAAATAAAGTGAGTAATTGCTGATGTTTGAATAATTTTGTGGTGGCAGATCTGGTTTCAGTGGCTCATCCTTTCCCACCATCACCCATAACTCCTGTTCCCACTGCCTGCTCTGCCCTTCTTGCTCAGCTTTTTGTGTGGTTGGGCTCTACATCTCCAACAGTCATTATATTTTATTATTGAAAAGTATAATTTTGCATACTTGATTTGGAGTATGGCCATAGAAATGGTTAAATTTGTATGACTGAGGGGATGGACACTTCCAGCGTGTGGTGGTGAAGGGGGAATGGCAGTGATGGTGAGAGTGCTGAAGGCATCAGATGTGCTGCTGACAGAAAAGTGATGCTGAAGGACTTCTGAATGGACTATTAAAGGGAAGATAAGAGAAGTGAGACTAATTGTTATGAGGGAGGTAACTGAGACCACAGCAACACAAACACTTGGGTGGTCCTGAGCTGAGCTTCAGGGAAGTGTGGCCATTTACACTGCGCCAAAACTTCTCCTCCTCTATGTATGGAGTGTTTGTCACCTTATCACTGCAGCTTGAGCTCTCCTGTAAGGTCTTTACTCTTTGTACCTGAAATGCCACATGTTTTACACTTCAGATCACAGAAGTGGTATCTGTTTCTCAACAGTTGTGCTCCAGTCCACATCTGGTGTAAGACAGCAGAGCTCAGCTGCTTCACAGGAGTTGCGCCATTAGCAGCCGCTGAGGCTTCAGCCCTCAGTAAATAAACACCAGTGTATTACTGCACAGATTTGACCCCATTTGTTTTGTTTTTTCCCCATCTCCTTGACACATAATTGAGCAAATTGTCACTGAAGCAAGGGAGTAGGAGAGGAGATAATTAAATATTACATGAGGATAATAAGGTGTGAGTAAAATTACTTCGATGGTTTGCCATGTCTGTCTGCTTTAGTAATTTCTTTGCTAGCTGGAAAATATGAGCTTGGTGTAATGCCAAATAAACAGTTTGCTGTAGATATTTAAAAGGCCATGTGCACCTCTTACAGATACTTTGTTGACAGTTAAAAAATGATGTATCTATTATTCATGGTGAGCAGCCTGACAGGAAGGATGTTGCCTTAACTTTTGCATGGTAAACGAGGAATGTGGAAAGCAGTGTAGCTTGTAAAGGCAATTGTGTTTGTTTAAAGGAATCCTTTCTCTTCGGTTATCCTGATTTGTAATAGGACAGAGTTGAAACCTGGTAGACTGAGCACTACAGTGGCAAAACTTGATTTCACCAGGGCTGCAATTTGGCTTTGTGTGTCCATATTTATGGCTAAGGTCATCAACAAGGTACAGAAACCTGATGCAGACAGAGGTTTTATTACTTTTTCCAGAAGTCACTATCTGTAAAGGAATGAATGATTCTTGGCTTTCTGACAACAAACCTTTGATTTTTAATGACTCATCTTCATGAACTTAAAAAGCACTTACTGTTGTGAAGCCTTGTCCTGAAGAGCTGGCTTAACAGAATGCCTTGGGATGTGTAGGAATGAGAAAACAGTGTTTGCAGGTGTCTGGAGCTCCTCTCTTACTGAAGCTGTTTTTTTATAGTTCATTCAATTTATATGTATGCATAAAATAACTATACTGTGGGATGTCTGCTTTACACAATGATTATGCATGCTTACTGTTGAAATGTAATACAGTTTTTGTGCACCACACGAAACTTGTTTAATGAAGGTTGTCTGTAATGTGAAATATGTTGCAGAGAGCACATTATAACCTACCTAGAAAGCTGACCAAACTGAAGGGCTTAGTCTTTCACTCATGAAGATCAGTATGATTTTGGTTTTGCAGCTGCTGTTTTGCTTTTAAGTGTACAAAGTGTCTTTTTCTGCTTCTGTATTTGCCCTGCCTTTCTAGGATTTTGCTGTAATGTGTGCGATTGCAGAAGTGCATGTCGGTGAAAACAGTTCAATTCAGCCTTGTGGTGTGGAGTAAGATGTGGGAGACAACCCAGAAAGTATTGTTAACTTGGAAGAGATGCTGCATCCACTGTCAGAGAAGTGGGTACTGCAGGTAGGTTTGATCCCAGCAAAGCTTGAGGTGCACTCAGTCTGTGGTGGGGTAATGGTTGTTCTCAGGACTCTTGGGAGTCTCGTGCAGGGAGCCAGGTAGCAATTCTGCTTATAATGGGTACTTATCACAGAGATGATGAGCCTGGGTTCAGTCTGTCCTTTGACTTAATGCTGAGTAAGCATATTTAAAAAATAAACCAAAAGAAATTAGTCAAACTAATAATTTTTTTTTTTTTTTTCTGACTTCTCTCAATGCTTACTCTCAAGCACAGTTTTGAACCTTTGTGTAGTGTGTTGTAGAGGGACACTGAGATGCGCTGGTAATGGTGTGCTGTGTTTCTCCCCATAATAAGCAGCTGAGCTGGCAATAATGTGTGAGCACCAGCATACCCTGTACTGCACTCTGTGTACCTCACATACCCAGGTCTGTTCTGCACTCACAGCATTCCTGAATGTCTGCACGGGGACAAAGGCAGGCATAGAGCAAAAGGGAAATACTCCCATAAAATGCTCCTCTTATTCGTTATGTGCTTTCACAGGATGGACTCTCTGGGGCCACAGGCAGGTTGGGTGTTGCAATTACATTGCCATGGGTCTGAATCCCTTAGGCTCCAAGGACACACTCAAGGGGTGAGATCTTGAGCAGAGGAGCCATTTGGTTAGTTTAGGCCATCTGATGATTTCACTTGATTCACCCGGAAAGACTGGCCCAAGACCTCTCTGTGGTTGTCTTGGGTGAGGCAGAGATTGCTTCGTGACTGCCTGTACCAAAAAGGGAATGAAGAGAACAGGGCTGTGGTATTGACCAGGTCTGCATCACTCTTCAGAGCTCTGTGGCTCTGAAAGTTAGAGCAAATTGCACAGGGCAAGGGACATAGTGTAGGCTGTAGATTGAGCCCATCTAGCAGGACTTCTGGGAAGGGATTGTGTTGTCTTGCAGGCCTGGGTATTGCATCTGGCAATGGCTGAAAGTCACAAGTTGAGCCAGCAGTATTTCATCACTGCATGATTTTTGTGGTGTGGAGGAAGAAAAGCCTAGGGCCTCAGATTTATCTGTGTATGGTGTCTCAAAATGTAAGCATAGATTTATCTGTATAAGGAAATTAATTTTGTTCAAGGGAGAATTTGAAAGACAATGCAGAAATTATTCTGGAATAAGGCAGGTAAAGTTGTTAGTTAAATCAGCTCCATCCCCTGTGATAAATAGATCAAGAAGCTGGACAATTTATTGAATAAATTGTCCAGAGATGTCTAAATTATTTGCAGTGCCATTTTCACCTGAGCCTGAAGAATGTGAGGCCAAATTTCAGCTGACTATATTGCATTCCTCTCTAGAGCCAGAAGTAGAATCTCAGCTGTTATAAATTGATTAATGAAGGTATTGTTATTTAGAGCAGACCCTTAGGCTTGTAATGCTTAAGTTTTAGCATAAATGACCAAATTGAGCCATTCCTTAGAAGGCAGAGCTTTCAAAGCCATTTGTCTAGTTCAGAAGCAGAAAATATAATGACTTTCATTGTTTTGATGCTTCTTATTGTCTCTGTTGCCTCCTAAAATGACTTACTATTTTTTTTTTCCCTCCTGAACCTGTGTGGCATTGTATTATCATGGCACATGAAGATCCTGAGGTGAAAATAAATCCACAGAGATAAATATCAAACTTTGAGATGCTGTTCCATGTAACTGAATGTTTATCTGAACTTCACACACAGCATCCAGTTAGATAATTTGCCCACAAGGCAAGTTAGTTTCATTTTTCACAATGTTCTGCTACTTGAGATTGTTTATTCACTGCAGCAGAGCTGTGGACTACCCTGATTCATTAAGCAGGCACTGTGAAGATAGATACTGCAGTACTATCTTCCATGGAAAACTTTGGAGTGAGGAGCAATGAACTACTGCCTAGTGCATCATGTTCGAGGATGGGCTAGAAAAACTGGTAGGGGTGCAGCTGCAGAGGTAAGGGGAGAGTCCTCCCTCATGGAAATGTCTTTTCCCTCTGATCCCTTCTGCTTGTCCTGTAATAATGTTACTCCAATGTTCTGAAAACCTTGATGTACTAAAAGGGAAGAAAATAAGATCCAGAAACTTGTGAATGTATCTGTGGTTAGCTTTCTGGATGTATGTTTAATTAGCAAAATGGAGATATGAAGTATTAATTCTACCAATAAGCACAGAAACCTTATTTCAGGCTTCTTAACTGAAATTTATTAATTAGTGTATTAGGCATTTCTTTAGCCTTAAGAGGCATTCTTGCGTGGGTATGTTTGACAAGGGCAACAGATCTCCTGTGCTGCATTAATTGTGTTACATCTTGAAAGGCATTGTCACGGGGGTTCTGTTCCTTTCCATCTTTGTGTATGCGAAGTTAAACTGCCCACTGAAAATTTAGCAAACTTAAACTGCAGCCAAAGAAAACATCTGCTTTGGACATGACTTACTTTATTTTCTAGCAGGAGGGCTCCATATATCAGTGCCTTGCCTTGTCTAATTTCATTAATGTGATCTTGTGTCCATCCTGTGGCAGTTTAATAGCCATTATTTGTGGCCTCCATCAAATAAAGTGTTGACCATAAATCCAGCTTCATGTAAATGAAGATATAAATGTCAATCTGCATTACTGTATAATATTTATTATTTTAATTAAATGAAACTGATTGTGACATTAGATCACAAGTTCCTCGTTAATGGCAACGAATAGCAAAAAAATTTGCTTATTTTAGAATGGAAAAAAGCTGCTTATTTTATTATAATTGTTATAAATTTTCCTATTGTTACTGTCTTAAGTTACCAAAGGAATCTCTGCGTGGAACCCAATGTTTGTGCCTCTTTTTGGGGCATAAACTAGTTAGTGATGACAAACATGACCTATACTGCAGAAATATCAAGAATCAAATGTATTCAGAAGGTGCTCCTGTTAGTCACTTGGTAATACAAGTGTTTACATCTGAGCCAATTTCTCCAACTCTAGGTAGCAGGAATGATCCAATCTGAAGTCAGATATACAAAGTTTATGCAGGCAGTACTTCCTTCAATATGAGGATAGTACAATCTGTGGCTTAAATGATTTAATTTCCAAAGTATTGTAAAAAAATACAGTTAATCTGTAATTTCAAAATGCTGAAGTACAGTCCTGAGTAATTTAGTCCAAAAGGTAGAAATTCATTACAAATTAGGGACTTCTCTTATTTAGTCTCCTTTGATTGCTATGGTTATTTTGCTTTTAATGTACAAAAAGAATAGTGCATGTTATTTGCACTGGCTATAGGAAAAGATAATGGATAAAATTCCACGGTCTTGATACTGGAAAAAATTCCTTAATCTGGCAAAATTCTCATGTCAGTGGGAAGTGTAAGAATGAAGATTTGATATCTGGTATGTTTCTTCACTTGCCAGGGAGTCAAATTTTATCAAAACTGAATTTACAGCACCCTATTTAGTGTAAGAACAGTCTTTGTATGTCAGAGAGTTCATCAGCTTCTTACCTAATTGTATTCAAAAAAGCATCTGGTTGATGGAGATGTTAAGTTTTCTTTAGGAAATAAAGGAATTGAGTTGCAGTTTATCACTTTAGATCACAAAATATTGATCTTGGTCCTTTTGCTGTGGCAAAACACCAATTAGCTCAGTTTGAAGTGTGGAAACTTTGGAAATGAGGATTAAGAGAAGATTTCGTCTTTCTGTAAATAAACTTGACTTATATCTGGTTTTCACAATGATTTCTTGAAAATGAATGGAAATATTCGCATTGGCTTAAAAGGAAGTTGATTCAGATCTTCAGATACCTACTTTTGGGGAAGTTTCAAATGTTTTCTGCAGTTCTCTAATATCTTTTGCAATGAGTCTAAAACATTTTTAAGCAGGAGAACACTAAATACTCTTCAGGTCACTTTTAACTAAAAAAGTGCTTATAGTTTATCTGTAACAAAGGTGGTCATGAGGTTCCTGTCTGTATCAAATCCTACTGCTCAGCCCTAATTTAATTTCACAGAAGATGAGAAAATACTACTGTGGAGTTTATTCTTTTGGTTAGTACTAGCCACATACATTCATAGCATTCTGAGTAATTACTAGATACTATCTTTTCAAGCTAAATGCCCAGTATTGTATGGCATAACATAGAAGAAAAAGATTTAGCACAAGCAAAGCTGAGAAGCTGGCACAGAAAAGGCTGGGAATAGAGTGAAAGACACTTGACAATGCTACATTTTTCAGTTACTGCACTCCTATATTTATTTCAGGGCTTGTTTGATGCAATGAAATTACTAGTGAAATGCTTTTTCCTCTACCAAAATCCAAAACCAAATAAAGTGAATGCTGACAGAGTCACAGTTTAAAGTTAGCAGTTTCATTTCAGCATCATTTTTTCAGCAATCACTGATTGTTCTGTGTGTAACTGTATAGACATATAACTGTAACACTTCTGTATTCCTCCTGAGTCCACTGTAATGTATTTTTTCTCAATTTTCTCTTTATTTATAAAGCAATCTATGCCTGTATAGATTTGCAGTATTCCCTTTAAACCTGACTAGTGGCTACACCACGTCTTGGACTAGTGTTCACTTTTTGCTACAAAATTCTTTCTCTCTGTTGCAGAGGCAGTGGAAACCTTTGTTATCACTCTTAGAATGAAATGAGAATGAGCAATGTCAAGATAACCACTACAGTGTGCTCCACTTGCTGCTTCCTTCAAACCTTGTCTTACACTCCCTCTAGCTCAGAAGCCTGTTAGAGACTTGTACCTACACATGCTGTGAGAGACATAGTCATCTCCAAATGCTGGTCTTGACAACAGACTTTCATGTTCAGCATCTGCTGTGATGCCTCATCTGAATATTGCAGCACTGTAGCAAAGTCCTTTTCTCCAAGTCTTTCTGGCTGTCAGATGAAGGTCACTTTTAATGTGCTAGGATATCAGCACTTAGTAATGTGGTTGGTTGGCGCTGCTCAAACCCTGTAACAGAAAGTAAATTCAGTTCGAGTCATCCTTTTGATTTTCAGTCATACTTGTAAGACAAGATCGTTTGACATTTTGTGCAAAAGTGGATTCTCAACTGTTCTCAGGAGCTGTCTTTGATTACACTTGTGTTCTTTCTTCATTATGCCGAGACCACTGGGATATCCTGAAACCATCCTAGCCATCCTGAGTTTCAAGCCCATTTCAGTATCAGATTAGAGTAACTGCAGTACCAAAATGATTTTGGAGGATTCTATAAATGCTTAGTTTCTGCTCTAGAATTTGAACAGAGTTTATTCCATCTGTCGAGTAACTGAAGACTGTTCCTTACTGGTCTTCAGTTATTTTGATTTCTTGATTCTTTGTTCTAACATGATTTTAATTTCCTTCTGTGCTTGTTCTTCCCCTGGGAAATTAATCTGAGTTCTGACATGTGTTCTCTATCTTTGAATCTGTGAGGGAAAGAATTGATGTTGATCTTAGTAGTGGCTGTACCTCCTGCCAATAAACTATACTTGTTGCTGATTTAAGGCATTGTCTCTTCTATTGGTTCTTGTTTGTGTACCTGAAAATAAACTAACACACTCTCTGAACAAGTGTCTTTTTGTTTGTTTTTCTTGTTCTTTCTTCAGTTTTCTGAGTGTTCCACTTCTCTGCTGTGGCCTGACCCATCCAGCTCCTTCCAAATGCTGATTGACCCTCTCATTCCATGTGCATCTTTCCTTTCCTGTGCAAAGGAGCCTGGTCTTGTAGGCTCATTTTCTGAAGTGTCCCTGATTTGTTCTGTTACTTTGGGCAAGTCACTTAATCTCACTGTGGTGCAGTTTATCCACTATAAAATAAGTCTAATAATCCTTACCCGCTTTGCTGAGCCCTGAATCTTGTTTGCCTTCTTTACATGTGCAGTCCTAAGGGTATTATAAAGCTTCAATTATTAATGTTTGGAAAGTGCTTTGAGATCTTGGGATGGAAATCCCTGTATAATCATATTTAGCACTTAGCATTTCACAGCACAGTGCAGACGCTACGTAATCCTCAGAATACTCCTGTGAGACAGAATTACCTGTCAATACAATTATTATCCTCACTTTACTGGATAGTGAGGCAGAAGGATTAGGACCTAATCCTGCTTCTCTTCAAATAAACGGTAGTTCTTCTCTTGACTTCAGCAGGAGCTGGAAGTAGTCT
The DNA here is from genome assembly GCA_025447955.1 of Psilopsiagon aurifrons. Lineage (NCBI taxonomy): Eukaryota > Metazoa > Chordata > Aves > Psittaciformes > Psittacidae > Psilopsiagon > Psilopsiagon aurifrons. Next base: position 6,693 of record JAOEHY010032547.1, on the reverse strand, counting down.
TCTGTAACACATCAAGTTTTGAGCTCACTCTGAGATGCCAACCTACACTCAACCTCATGGACCTTCCTTCCTTACTGTAGTAGAGTTTGGTGTTTCATGATCGTATTGTATATAGACTTTCTTGCATGATCCATTTTTAATCTTCTTCTTTATTGTTCTATTTTGGTTACCTTTTATGTATATTTTTTGATATCTTTCCAAGTCCCAGCATATTCACTTCCTGATGCTGCATGTAACCCTGGGAGATATCATCCATGAATTTTTCCATGTCACTTGTGCAATCCTCTTCCTTCACTGATTTATCCACTCCAATTCTTTTGCCTCATTTTAATGACTTTATTTTTCTGCTGGATATGTTATTGCAAACTTAACTGCTGTCTACTGGAACACTGCTACATAATTGACCTTATCAAATTCCTACTTAAGAGGCATTTTAGACCAGTTTTCTTGTTGTGAATATTGTACATAGTACTCTATCATGGTTACAGTAATTTCATGGCTGTGATTATGCTAACCTGCCCTTTATATCTCCCAGTTATTTTAGTCTGTTCCAATATTAGACACAGACCTGCCTCACAACTTGGATTCACAGTCTTCCCTTTGAAATGCTAACCAAAGCAGTGCTATAAGACTGCAAGAACAAATGTTTAAGATCTGAATAAAAATTAATTGAAGAAATCTCTTAATGTGGAGGAGAGTTTGGATGGCAGAACATGGTAAGTTAATTCTTCGTAGAAATAAGTTGAATTCTAAAACTTGTCATAGAAGAAAAATCAGTCTTGCCAAGTTCTTGCAAACATGTTGCAGACATGTTGTTGCAGACATGTAAGTGAAGATATTCCTCCTTAATATCAGATACTGACCACACTGTCACCAAAATGAGCAGTTGGAGGGAAGGGATGCCATCCAGAGGGAGCTTGACACACTTGTGAGGTGGGCTGATGCCAACCGGATGAAGTTTAACCATGACAAGTGCAAGGTCCACCACCTGGGTCGAAGCCATCCCAGGCACAGCTCCAGGTTGGGCAGAGAAGGACTTGGGGGTGTTGGTCGATGAGAAAATGAACATGATCCGGCTGCAGTGTGCACTCACAGTCCAGAAAGCCAACTGTATCCTGGGCTGCATCAAAAGGAGTGTGACCAGCAGGTCGAGGGAGGTGATCCT
>JAOEHY010032546.1:18451-42149 GCA_025447955.1 Psilopsiagon aurifrons | reverse complement strand
CCTAATGAAGAGTCCCTCCCCAGCATCCCTATAGGCCCCCTTCAGATATTGGAAGGCTGCTATGAGGTCTCCATGCAATAGCCTCATCCCAATACAGTTCTCAGCCTGCTACTTTTAGACATCTGGTGCAGCTTTCCAATATATTGTCATTACTAGTCCAAGGAACAGGTAAACACACAACAACATATGGTTTCAGTCATGTCAAATCATGCTGGCATCATTATTTAGATACTACGGCAACAGGTAACATGGAGAAATGGTGCAAGGGTGACCAGATATGAGGGGTTGTTAAAGAAAAACATTTGTTTTAATTCTGAGAAAAAAACCAAATGCAACCACTGGTGTTTACAGAACTGTGTTTCTGTTTCAGCTGGCAGCACCTATTTCCAAAAATATGCCTCCTTCCCTATTACGAATTCATCTGGAAAGTCCACAAAGCAGAGAGGTTAGCCAGATCTCAGTACACTGCATCTTGCTGCTGCCGACTATGAACTGAAGGTTTTTTTTAACCTTCATCAGTTTTCCAAACCTGTGCTTATGAAACCTATCAAGATGGACCAAAATAGATCAAGGACTGTTGTTGATAATCAACAGCACGATTTGGCTGCATTTTACCAAGGTTCAGACACTGTGAGTCAGCCTGAGCCAACACTCAAGAGTATGACTTTCAAAAACATGTTTCACAGGGACTGTAGTTGAATTCAATCAATAGATTAAAGCCACCATATTTTTGTGTTTATAACTGCTAACTCATACAAGTCCCATGAAAACAGAGGCAGCAGTAAACAGGAAATTGGAAGGGAAAGAGCTTTAGACAGCTGGAGATGCAGGACAACTACTAGAGGTAACAAAGTTAGCTGCACATACACAGAGCTGACAAGGACTCCACACTGTACCTGCCCTTTCTTAACCTGACAGATGCTATGGATGTATGGTGTATAGCTTTGCTGTGGCAGCCAGCATCACCGTCACAAAGGTACCAAGACTGATGGAGAACAGGCCACTGTCCAGGTGCACTTGACATTCAGACAGGCAGACACTACCACAGACAGGCTGTGTAACAGAGACATGGGCTCCCTTTCTCCTACCACCCCTGTCAGTGGAGTTTAATGACATCACCTAAAGAAGAAGAAATAAACCTTGGCAATTCACTTCTTTTTTTCTTTTTTCTTTTTTTTTTTTTTTTGTTGTAATAAGTGTGCTATGTTTAAGCAAGACTTGGCAACAAGTTTTTCATTTGTACAGTTAGATTCCAAGCCATTTGGGAGAAGATTTGGTCCTTCATGCCATTTAAAAAGCCATCCATACCTGCTTATGTTGTTGACATAACAATTAAGTCATGTACTTGCAGGTGTTTGTAGCCTCATTCAATTTATATGTTTAATGGAATAGTCAGATTAAGAAATTAGACTTACAGAAGTCAAAGTCTGAAGTATGGATTCCCAAAGCAACTGTAACTTACATCTCACTTTCACATAAAACCAGAAGAGAAGTGGTTCAGATGTCAAAAGCAGTACAAGACTTCTTTGGGATTTTTCATTTGGTTGTTGTTTTTTTTTTCTGAAGCACGCTCTTTCAGCCAGTGGATCAGAAACTGAACTCTGAACTACAGTGCAAGCATTATTTTTTCTGTTTCTGGAAAGTACCCCTAGACCTCCACCCTCTCTTGCTGTTACCAACCAGCATACAAGTGGAGTCAAACTTCCAGTACCTGTTTGCGGAAACCCATCCCTCCCTCCACCCGACCACCTTCTGCAATGACACAGCTGCAGAGAGACAGTTAACAAAGGACCAAAAGCCATGTTGAGGCACTGTAGTCAGCCAGCAGACTATTTCTACTGCTACACTATTACACCTAGTCCTGCATCATGCGCACTTCCTGAGATATAGCCACACCAGGGGAAAAAAAATGGAAAAAAACCATAAACACGGACTCTACAGAAAAGGTACATATGAGACACGACTGTACTGCACCTTCTAAGAACATTATGAAGCATAAAAGCTGACCCCTTCCAGCAACAATCACTAACACAAGTTTCCAGACGGTTACAATCAAGACCTAGTGCAATTCAATTCCAGGCCAGAGAAAAGGTTTATGCTGATCAACCCAAAGGCCTAAAACAGGAGTCCCCTTCTCTCCCATGACACCCCTTCTCCCACACACTCTCCTTCCAGTTCTGGCACTCGCCTGCCTGCTCAGTGGGATGCAACTTGTGGGACAAAACTACATTTAATGCTGTTTCCTGACTCCAGATCTAGCCACTGGAAGCAATATAAAACTTTAAGCAGTGTTAAGAAACAAGAATAGGCAGCGAGACCTGGGGCAGTCAAAGGGGGAGCTAGCTGCTATCTTCAGCTACCTAATAAACAGCTGTAGAGAGGATGGAGCCAGACTCTTCTCCAGGGTGTGCGGTAATGAAACAAGAGGCAGCAAACACAAGTTGAAACACAGGAGATTCCCACCAGATATTCTTTTATTTTTATCACAAGGGACACAAAAAACTTGTGTGATCCTATCCACAGAGATATTCCAGGCTCAGCCAGACAGCCCAGAGCAAGCTAATGCTACCACGAGCCTGGTCCTGCCTAGAGAGGGGCTGCACTGGGTCCTCCAGGGGTGCTTCTCAACCCATTCTGATCCTGTGGTCCTTGCTTCTAGGTCCCGCTTTGTGCTCTGATGGTTCTCTGTGAAACTGTTCTACTTAATATCTCACTCCCTGGCTGCATCACACTGTTTTTAAAGACATCTGTAACACACTATCTTCGTGCTCCATCTCCTGGGGAAGTGTTATTTCTCCAAACTTTATTCCTGCAGAGTGCTGGTTACATTCAAGATGTAGCTATTACTTCTTAAATCTATCCAGGTGCTGATTACAGCTGATAAAATGTCTGAGAGTAGTTTTCAACAGGAGTTACAGTTCTGTCAAAAACAACATTTGCGGGGTGAAGTTTTATTACTGACGAAATTCTTCAGAACTCAGCATGCAAACCAGACACTGCAGCCCACTCCCCCAAAGTTTTACAGCCATTGCTCTTTCTGACAGTCTTTGCATGCCTCTCCCTTCCCTTCCATACCCTGAGCGAATACTGGCTTGGAGGGTAGGAGGTGAAAAGAGAGAGGGGGAAAAAGGTTATTTTTGGCTTTCAACTTTTTATGGCATTCCTGTCCCATAAAACTCTTTGGAGCTGTGTGTCTCACCCCAGATTAGAACAAAACCAGTTCTGAAATACCAGAGAAATTTCCTCATGAGATACAAGTTGTCCAGCTGCCAGCCAGTAGCAGTAATGTCCCAAAGCACTGACCCACTCTGTGCCCTGAGCCAGTAAAATACAGACATGGAGAGACTAAGGACACAAATGCTTATAAACCCACCGGATGTTTAAGCCCACATTCATCTCTGAGGCAAGATTCCCTCAATAAAAGCCTTCCTTGACTTGAAAGGGCTGAGCTCAGAGTCCTTGTCCTGTGCAATCTAGACATGATGGCATGGGCAGGGGAGCAGGGAGGTGGCGAGTGGGCTGGCAGGATGGCAACTGCCTTGCCTTTTCTTCCAAGGTGCTTCTCCACCCTCCAGCCATCCCTTGGTACTGCCATCACAGCACAAAGCATTAACCCTCCCGGGCCTGGGATGATTCTGATCCAAACATTAAGCCAACACAAGCCAGCATTACAAGAAATATGTGAGCCTCCTCAGAACAGACACTGAGTTTGATGGAGGTCCAATGAAGTATAACTGTCTATCCAGCATAATTGCAGAGCTAATGAAGAAATGCCTTCCCTCTTCATATCTTCAGTATCAGCAGACTTAAAAAACTCTTTAGAGGCTTTTATGACAGTATTTCAAAACGTATTATTTAAAAGCTTGAAGTTTGCTTAAAGTATCTAACAGAGGTGCAAGCCCCAGAACAAAAGTAGGATTTAGGGAGCAGGTCCAAGACATAAAACTGGTCCAAGACCAGTTTCAGAGTTTTGTTGGGTTTGTTTTCATTTGTTGGTTTGGTTGTTTGGTTAAATTTAGAGGTTTTTTTATCTTTTTTTTTTTTCCAAAACAGAGCAACTCAAGGTAACTGAATTATCATATGTGCCTCTCTGGACACAATTCAGCACCTAATCAAGTGGTAGGATTATAAATACCATGTGTTGCAGTGGTGGCTGAGCCTCAGTCATTGAAGGTTAGGTTGTCTTCACAGCTCTGCACCAGTGGGATAAAAAAATTGCACCAGGAACACCATGATTTACTGCATGAGGCAAACACCACACACAGAAAATAATCAAAGTTTACAGAAAATGTGGGGTTTGTGAGTCATGCAAATACATCGGTTTTGTTCTGGTTCTTCAGTAACATAAGGCAGAAGCGACCTCTGAGCTGCTGAATTACAAGTAACATGACTAGGTAAAAGTACAAGGTAAGCAAAACCCTGCTCAGGTAAAGCTGCCTGGCTTTCACTGGAGACAAGTACAGTCGCTCCAGGCTCCCAGAGATCAACCTTGGTAATTGAATAAGCAAGAGATGATATAGGGAAACGGAGAGAAAAGCAAATATATGGATTGTATTTGTGCTTTCTAACTCTTTTGAAATAACCTCAATAAAGAATTAAATGTACTTTAGAGAGGGAAATGTAATATTTATGGATGCATTACAATAAGCAAAGAAAAACTGGATGCTTCTTCAGCATCCTGGAGAGAGGATGCAACACCTCAAAACAGGAATGAGCTAGAGCAGGGAAAGTAGACACTGCTATGTTTGCTTATTTTTAATTGGATCCCAGAGACTATCCAGCTGAGCTGGAACCCACTCCCAGGATTTCTAGGAGCTTAACAAAGAGGCTGCACTGGGAAGAGAAACCCAGAATTCCTTTTTGGCCAAGCATTTTTCCAGGGCTAGCAGGGGGAGTTGCCCATTCTCCTGGCTTATTTAACTTTCAGGCTTACTTCCAGAGCCAACAAGCTTGCATGGCTGAATGCCTCTGTGCTCACCACAAGCAAATACTTTGTTTTCATCTGCCATGCTCAAAGATAAACCAGATCAGTAAGACTTAACATGAAATAGTAGAGCTAGTCCCAGGTAAAGCCAAATGAACAGGTCAGCCCAATATTTATATGAAATGGCTGGCACCATCTTTTAATGAAAACAGAAAGTGATTCAAGCACCAGACAGGTCTTTCTCTGAAATACACACATCAACGGGAGCATTAGACAGATGCACACACAGAAGGAAAGGCAAAGAAAGGTTTGAGGCCTGATATTAGCTAGGATCAGAAGGAAATGGCACAAACTAGTACCTGAAAGACAACAACTGCACGTAGATTTGACAAGGTAAGACTTAGGTTTTAATGTCCTATATACAAGTTTATTTAAATAAGTTACATTGCGCAGTCCTGTAATCAGTATAATTTCAGTGAGTCTTAGACCATGAATTTCTATTACTTGGATCTCTCTGCGCAGTCATGTACAGCCCTGACCCCACATCTGCATGTTCCAGCAGCTGTTATATTTTCTTTACCATTCAGCCTTCTTCAGCTTTCATCACAATGATTTCTAATCTGTTTCAGATCTGGCAAAGAAATCCATTTTGAAAAACTGTGTGCAGCAGCTCCCTAAGTCTGCAGGTCTTCTGAGTTTGGAAGACTTCCAGTCCTCTCCCAGGGACTCCCCAGTTCACACTCAAAGAAGTTTCAGACAATTGGGCTGACATTAAAGAACATTTAACTCCCTAATTCCCCAGGGGTTGGAATAAAAGGGGGGAAATACACATACATTTAGGTATATGAGTAATTATACAACAGAAAGAACAACTTCATGTGGATAATGTAATTTGCTGCCATCACAGCAGGATGGCTGATCCCAGCTCAGCTGTGGCCATAACCAACTTGCTAGCCTCAAGGTCCTTACAGAAGAAAATCACTGAACTTGTTGTAGGAACTTTGTGCTCTCAGATAAATTGGGGGATGGGTGGGATGTCAGGCTGGCACTACACATTTATGTCTCTCTTTTGAGGAAAGAAATATTAATAGCAGCCTTAATTAAGAAAAAAGGCGACAATATGGTAGCCTTCAGCAGTGAAGTCCTCCCTCCATATAGTCTTATTTGTACCAAAGTCTGCAACTGTGCAATCTCTCCCATTAGGTACTGCACATAGCCACCACCAACACAGATATTCACAGCCATGTAGCACAGCCTGGGAAAATACATTTACAGCTTACTCATGTGCACCGTGTGATATTGCACAGCATATTTGAGTAACACTGGATTGAATAATTGCTGTATCTGCTAATGCAATGCATATATTTGTGTATGTTACATACGTTCATATGTATTGCATCTCGTGTATAGATTTGTTACTTTGGCGCGTTTATAGTATGATTTTTTTTTCCTGCAAATGAAGAACTTTTAAGTCATTTGTGATTAAAAAAAAAAACAAAACCAACAACAAAAAAAACCCACTCAACAAAACCACAACAAAGAAACCCTCTAAAGTTCCCTCAAGGGAGATTGCTTAGGAAGTGTTTAAGAATCTAGTGAATGGACTGAGTCTACTTGGTAGCAGGTCTCTTTTATTATGAGAATCCCAAACACAAACATTTTAGAGCACTCCAGTGACTCATGTCAGCAGTGTAAGGCATTCAGCAAACAGATGGCTCTACCCAGACCTGCAAAGGAATATCTGAGTAAAGCACTGAAAGACTACAAGCTGACAGAGTCCCACATTCGCCACCCTTACCAACAGCTATAGATATCACAGAGACCACAGATCACTCACTCTTCACATGAAAAATTCAGTCTCCAGGATCAACTTCACAAGCCTGCATCTAGCAATCTTTGCCTGGAGCTAGCACCACAGCTTCTGGTGACCATAAAGCATTCATAAGGACTCTGCATAAAGGCAAGGTTCAAAAATCTTGAACCATACCAGAGACAGACTTGTTCCCCTTCTATCTAGGCAGTTAGTGCACATAAACAGCTACTAAGCTGTGCTGTGCAGGGTGACATGCCCTCTCCCTGGGACCATTCAGCCCCACTCTGATCCAGCTGGAGACAGCCATATCACCTTCACAACCAGACACACACAAGCTCAGTACAGCCTTGGACCAAGCAAGCACGACAGCCAACTTTCCAGTTGGCCTCAGATTTAACAGGAGGCACTGCAGCTGCAAGAAAGGGATTGCTTGCTGAATGAAAGAATATGATGCATAGATTAAAAGAAATCAGCTGAAGCAGAGTGATGAAGACAGCCTGTGGAACAGCAGTAAGCTGGGGAACAGCTCAGAATTGATGGTCTGCAATGCTGTTTTCAAAACCGGCTGTGCACAATATGGAATAAAAGGTCACTTGGTTGCAAACATCATTGTAAATGGGAACTTCACTAGAGAGCACTGCCGTGTTCATAACCAAGACTGCTGTTAACACTTCTTGGCTCAGAGGAAAATAGAAAAACAAGCAAAAACTCCAGTGCTATTACTTTAAATTAATGCAGAACTACAAACCACATCCAGTTACAACACACATTGAAATGATACGGAGATGTAGGAATCTGCCATCTAACATCACAATTCATGCAGAAACCTTAGCTTTTAATTTTTACAACAGGCATTAGTGACTAACATCTTCACGTTAAAAAGCCTAAGACAAGTGATAAAATATACCATCTCAAGAATGTAAGCCTGTTCCTCTGGAGGATAAAGTACATCAATTTAGCTTCTGACATAAAATTAGTATCCACATGCACTGTAGCCCTCTAATAGAAATGACTGCATAGTCTGAAGATGTTCTTACAATGAGTGGAAAGGGCTTCGTCTGTTTCAAGATACATTAATTCTATTAGCATATATCACTATTATTAAGTGGCTAGTGCAGGGATGTTATGTTAAAAAATTACAATAAAAACTCTCAGTAGCCAAAAATTTAATTTTCACCTTCACCATATACTTGACTATGCCAAAGTCTCATTCAACTTTGGTAAGGACTTCATCACCTTGGAAGTGAGAGCTTTAGTCTTTAAAAACAGTAAAAAAAAAAAGGCACAGCTACACACACAAAAGATGCTGAACATCCTGGACGAGAAAGGAGGCAATGAAAGAGTATAAGAATGCTGGCAGCAGTCCACAAAGGCAGCTTCACACCCCTCGTGTAATCAGGAAGATTTAAGGATCAGTAACATAACTAAGATTTAAGATGATCTGTGAACATCCAAGCAACGCTTCATTATACACTGTACCACCAGTCACATAAGTAAATTTCTTCATGCAACTAAACCAAGGTGTTCTAAAGGATTCCCTCCCACCTCAAAGCAATTCTCCAGATATCATATGGCTATGAAATAATTTTAGAACAAAACATTCTTGCGTGTTGCTAAGTGCAAAGATATCACAGGGCTCTCTCAGGACACCTCGTTGCAGTAAAATATGAATGTCTATTTTTCCTGTTACTGGTGTGTCCACAGTGTTAGCATTGTAGCCTAGATCTGAAGCACAGGATTGAGGGCAGCTTCCCAAGAATCTCCCTCTTACCAAAATCCAATTTACCTTATGGGGTGGTTTTGTAGCACATGAACTGAATCCTTTTCATGTAAAGCTAATGCAGAGAGTGCACTGCAGGTACAAATTTAATGTGCTATAACCATTGACAGGCAATTCAGTCAATTGGACTAGAGTTCTTTAGCCTTCAGCCGCTTTCCATCTGGAAAGGAGGTGTGACAGGGTCGAGCATGGAGACGTAGAAAAGATCCACAGGATGAGGCTACTGTTAGGTCACTGTAAAACACCCAGACCACAAGAAGCCAGTTGTAGAATATTGGTACTGACTGTTTCATCCCACTGATGCATCACAACTGCCCCATCCCATTAACAGGTGTGTACAGGAGGCAATAGCATCCTCAGGGATTATTTAAGAACATTATCTCCTCAAAACAAAAGGTTGAAATGATGCTACAGCTCCAGCCTTTGGCCTGTGCCGATTTTCAGTTCTCTGGTTCTTGCTGCCTTCATCCCCACTGCCTCTATTTTCTCCCCTGAATTCCAGCATAGGGTGTTATGATGACCAACACACTGATGGGACAGTGTGACCAAGAATGAGGAGGTCTGCTGTCCTTTCCTTGAAGTGCCCTTTCTGTAACACACCTGAGGGAAAGTACTCCCCAGCTTCCCTTGCCAAGTCAGGACTTGCTTTATTTTGGTGTAAGCTCAGGACCAAAAATTTTCAAGCTGTCATATTAAGCCCTGGACAGGAACTACATGGGCATCACAACATGCCTTCATCAGGGATGTAGAGAGAGCATTAAATGTTTTGCTAGCACTTCAACTTACAAAGCAGTTGGCCTTGGTGCCAAATCCATTTGCTCTCCCCAAAACCAGCAACACAACTCTCTAAGTTGAAATACATCAATAAATCACGAAGATCTTAGAACGAGTCAGATTCCGTAAGAAACATGACTTCTAGAAAGTAAGAAAACTCTTCTCAAGCTCTCATGCTGGAATACTTCATGGCAACGTTATAGCTACAGCTAATTCCTCTCTAAGAGGAAAGACTTTAGGCAAAAGTTAGAGAAAGGATTTGATTTATAATGGAAAATAAAGTTAAAACTAATGGGCCTAGTTTTGCTTACACCAAATACTACTTAGTACCTACATAGGAAAATTCCCACTGACTGCAGTCTGAGCAGATCTGAGGCTTTAAACATGCAGTCTCCACTTCAGCTCCAGAATAGCAGTGCTAAGAGTTAGCACTGGAACTAAAATGTCAGACTGGGACATGCCCTTCCAATGAGAAAAAGGGAAGAAATGGTATGCAGAGACCCAGATTCCTCTGGAGAGATTCAGACTTCAAGGGGAAAACTGACACTGCAGGTTCATCAAATACCTCTGGGAAAAGAGTAAGCAGTGTTGGCAGTGCCCAATTCAGTGCTGCAGCTTGTAGCTATGGGGAACGAGCGTGGGGACTGGTTGTGCTTCCAGGCTGTTGGGTTCAAGCCAAACCAGCTAGGAAATGGGCAAAACCTGCACTCTGCTGCAGGCAGAGACAGCAGGTGATCAACTGCCTTCTGCTGTCAGACATGGTATAGGGGTGGCTGGTGTCCTCCTTCCTCTCAGGCAAGGGAATGGAGAGGGACTGGACCCTCAATTGGAGGTCACAGTCCCACCCCAGGGGAACAAGGCCTAAAGGGAGCAAAGCTGTTTGAGCAGGATCCAGCCCAGCTTTATTGCCTGTTGCCATATCTGTTCTCCAGTTCACGAAGCAACGTCAATGTAACGTGTGCTCTGAGAGTAAAGCTGCCATTTACCGCCTCGGCAGCCAAGAAAGCACACAAACCTGAGCATCTGCATTTGCAATCTCCACTGCTCCATAAAAGACAAGGTCAGACAGAAAACATGTGTTTCATATTTGCAAATCTGAATGATTTATATTAGGGGAGCAGGGCTGGACTGCATGCAGCCTCTAGGTTGTTAAAAATTAATTTACTAATCAATTACTATCAGATGCTAGACTTCTTCAGCTGCCCCATACAAGGAGCATACTTTCTCACAACACCCTGTATTGATATCAGTGCCGTAGCTCCTTCCAGGGGCTGAAGAGGGGTGTGATGAAATGGGTGAGCAAAAGAAAAGGACTGCTCAGTTCAGTGAGGTCATATTTTAAATGAAAAGAATCCACTAGAGCATCATCTCCCCATTTCTGTTTGCCATTTGAAAGACGACATCCTTTTGCTATTACTTGCACAAGACAGCTTTATCTGAGGAAGCAGACACATTAAAATGAATAGTACATCTCTCACCTCAAGGGACCAAGTGTGGAGGAGACTCGGTGTCCCTGGCTGCACTGTCCTCATTTTGTCTGGATTGCTTCTCAACCATCACTTCCATTGTCCAAACAAGCATTTAAAACATTATAAATGCATGTCTCTCAGCAGCTGAAACTAAATGAACTAGGATAAAAAGACAGAAGCAAGATTATCACTGACAAGCATCCTCCTATTACATGGGTTGTGTAGGTTGGGTCTCCTGTGCTATACAGCTTTGGGCTGCAGGCTCAGATCATTCTGACCTTGGAGCAATAATGTGTATTCTTCTAACTCCTCTTAATTGTAAAATGGACATAGTGAAAACACACAATTGAGATGGCTTACATAAGCCACAGACTCTCAAACACAGACTCAAAGTAGCTGCATGAACATCACAAATTTCATGGTTTACACTTTCACGCTCATATACACGGTAACTCCCACACAGTCCTAAAAGTCTGCGTGTCTCTTCAAACCTCGGGAACACAGGAAGAAACCTGAAGCATTTGCAAACTTGCAGACACAAGCAGATAGATGACAGCTGAACAGTTCTCAATTCTTCACCATCTCAAGGATGGCAGCGTCAGGACCATTGTGATACACTGGAGATCTACCTTAATATTAGAAGTGCAGAGCTCATATTATGCTGCCTTCCCCATCCCTAAGCACAAGACAGTACTGACCATTCTCAGAGAGACTTTGCCTGATGATCTGGGGCCTATACAAGTACTAAATCTCACCACAAAGGACAAAAGTTTTCTCAAAATATATTTGCAGAGTGTGTTCTCCTTTTGAGAAAGAGAGGAGCAAGACAGTTTTCATAGTCCCAACTCCAGTTCACTGAACAACTCCAGTTATACCCAGTTCAGGATACAAGTATCAACACCAGCACTGGTCAAACAACTTTGTGAATGTCCTCTGTTAAAATTAGCCTCTATTCTTGGTTAGTAAGTCACACATGAAATAATCCTGGCTCCCCTTTAATCTGGTAATTGGAGACTAATAACATTTTGAAATTATGAGTGAATATCAGCTCTTCTCTCCAACTCTTTACTATCTGCATTTTGGGTGACATGTTCCCTACGAATAGATTAATGCTACTACTCTTGGAATGCATGAGGGAAATATTTTAAACTGGGGAATAATCAATCCAGTCCAACATTCAGATGGGGAATCAATCACATGAAGAATCATGAAACTCTTCAAATTATTCCTTCGGCCACTCCCCACCAAATACCCAGCAGTTCACAGGCAGTTGGACAAATAACTCCACCATGGAAATTTATGAGACTGTCTCATAAATTACAGAACTACAGAACCGGGGCAGATGAAGAGATGAGAAGGGGAGGACATAAAAAAAGGCAGACTCGAGGTCTTAGGAGTATTTTAATGCCGTTGATTACCTGAAGGACTGACTGTCAAAAAGAGTATATCAGATTCTGCTATAGCTTCCAATGCATAACATGTTCAAAGGTTTTTTCATATTTCTGAATGTTAATAATTAGATATTTGCATACCTTCCCAGGATACTTCATTTAACCCCAGTTTCATTAAATGCAGAAGACAAATACTGCTGACCTGATGTCACCCACTCACTATGACTGCTGAACTACAGCAATGTTACTGTCTGGCAGATTTATTCCTACCTGGCACTACTTAACGGTCTGTAAACCAACAGAGTGAAACATGTCAATTTCTATGTCATGAATACGAGGACAGCAAGTCAATATAAGATCACTGGGTGTAACAGGGCTATGACCACAATGCATGACTACAAATGCTCATGACACAAGCAAATAGGTGACAAACTGTTGAACCAAGGCAATGGGTAGAACCACAAGTGATGACTGCAGGCTAACTAGTACAGCAATTAAATAGCTTCAAAATCCTATTTTAAATCCATCCTGTAGTATTACCTGGGAGAGCATCACTCATGCTACTGCACTCTGGGGTTTCTTTATACTATTATGTTGTCGGTGTCTTCAGCTCCGGGAATGGCTGCATTTCACTGATAACTCAAACAGCCCCAAGTATAGTTTGAGAAGCTTAAAGACAATTTGCCTGGAAATAAATTGCCTTGACAAATGGTAGATGTTGTTTCAACCTCCAACTCATCCCTGGCCACAAAACCTCCTTGTCCACTTGTCTCTTTTCCGTTCAGTGCCTCGGCAAGCATGATCCAGCACTTAGATACCCTGACAGAAGAAGCAAGCAGGAATCTTTTCCCCAAGAGAGAGAATCCGTGACTGGTAAACACATACAGGAGTCTCACTCAAGCCCCTGCCCGCCATAGAGACCTGTCTGGAAGAAAGAGGTAGAAGCCAGAAGTTCACAATCCTTCACTGCAGGAATTTTGGCTTGTGGGTACAGTTGGCTGCCTTAAGACAGCGCACCTTGCACACAGTCAACTATCTGCTGCATTATGTCTGTAGATAAGTACATTAAGGGGAGAGAAAGTTTACTGCTTCAGCTTGACATGCGTTTGGAGAACGCTGGATTCCAACTTATCTCCCACACTGAGCTCCAGGGATGTTCAATTTCTGACCCAGATCTGTAAACAGACTTCAGGATTTGCTCCCTGCTCACACACTAATTTGGCTACAAGCATGTCCATAATTATAAAAACAATAAATAAAACGCATCACTGAAAAAATATGAAATAAATAAAGCTTCTTCCTTACTTGAGTTATCCCTGCCCTTTCCTGAAAGAGACTTTTTTCAATGAATGTGCACGCACAGCTGTGGACAGGTTCTGCACAAGACTACCACTGTGTCTCATCCTCTCCTGCTGATTTCAGAAGTTCCACCCTTCATCTTTTCATTTCATTTCAGTTGCGATGTGCAGCTCCCAGACTCTTCATGCGGCCTCCCCTTCCTGCCACTGAGAGCTTCATGTTAAAGATCTCAACGAGTAGAAGATCTCAACAAGCATAATCAAAAATAGGCCCAGACTTCCGCTACAAAAAAATTAATCACAGCCTGGCTATCAGAGGTTGCCAGAAGTCCACAGGCTGCCAGTCATTCATCCAAAAAGCCTGGAACACTTTGAGAGCCATGAAGTATCACAGTCTGGCTCACACAGTTGATATGTAATGTGGCATCCCTTAAACAAAATGAACCATAGGGGCAAACGAAATTAAGAGATTGATGAGGTGAACAAAAATATACCACAGCTGTCTAGGAGTATCTTAAATCTTCATCTGAAGAGAAAAAACACAGCCAGAGATTTTCAACCATTCACTTAGACATCAGAAACATCAAATCTTTAAATACTACTTAGAGATGATGTCTAGGAAAATTGTGAAGAGAGCCAGAGACACAAATAACTACACTGAAAGAACTAAGGAGACTGACAAGAAACACAGCATTCATACTTCAAGCAATTAACTCCCATTTAACTCCACTATCTCAGTATGTTATAACTCTGCATCATGTGGCACGTGCTACGTAAGTGAGCCACACCACAGTTAACTCAATGGAGTGTGAATTCCTGACTGAATGAAAAATAGCCTAGTGATGACTGTCAGCCCTTAAAAGTTTGCTTCAGAATGGAAAGTTACTGCAGAATAGTTTTTATATTTTAAATTCAAGCCTTCATTTAATCTCACACAACTCTCTATGCAGACATGGCCTAAATCTAATGATTTCATAGACTCATAGAATAGTTAGGGTTGGAAGGGACCTTAAAGATCATTTGGTTCCAATCCCCCTGCCATGGGCAGGGACACCTTCCACTAGACCATATTGCTCAAACCCTCATCCAGCCTGGCCTTGAATACTGCCAGGGATGGGGTATGCTTTTGTGTCACATCCACCTATTACCTGTATTTGGTCAAAGATAAAAAATGAAACCAGTGACAAAATGCCAGCCTTTCTGCCACCAGAAGACAGCACACCCTGGATTGCCATCACAAGGCTAGGAACTTTAGATCACCTCCAGCTCTATGGTAGTACACTAATTTTATTACTTGTTTCTCTCTAATGAGCACAAACCAAGTCTGGCACTCTGTCAGTTAAAAAGCAATGATCTTAAGATGCCAAGAATCATGCAAAAAAATGGTCAAAAGGGTGAAGACTTACCAGAATATACCACCTTCCTTCCAGGGTAAACTGAAACTTCTGCTATAGCAAAGTCAAAATACACTCACCTAAAGAAAGGAGAAGGAAATAATGGAGCAGGCAGCAAACAGAATCTCCTTTATTCGTTTGATGTACACCTGGACACTCCACTGAAGAAATGCATCAAAGCAGTATAAATTTGATGAACTACTTGCTCATCCATGCAGGTCTCTTGCCCCCTTTGCTAGATTTCTTACTCATAGGGATGCATGATGGCTAATGATAACTTCAAGTTACCCCATTACTACAGTTCGGACTTGTGAAGAAACACTACTTCCAAAATGGTTTAGATATTCATGACCTTCTAAACCAAAAATTTTAATGTCATAAATGCAAGTGGAGGTAAGTATATAGAGTGGCATTCAGGCTGCCACTTGCATTTACTGCTTGGCTGCATGTCATTAATACCAGATTTTGTTTGGCTGCACTAACCCAACCATGAGGCATTCACTATGATGATGCTGGAACAGGTGTATCTCCAGGCAAGAAATAAAGCAAAACCACATATACATAAAGGCATTTGACAGATTATCCACCAAGAGATTACAAGCAGTTCTGAGTTAAAAGACCCAAAGACAAACAAGTGACTAGCATGTGCAGGCACATGTATGCTTTCTCTGTTGATTACACTGCTGCCCCCATCTCAACCGCAAGAAATTTTCTGCTCCTTAATGGCTACAGAATGACACATGGAGAAAAATAGCTATCTGTATTTCAAATCACACACTAACATGGATGAACAACAAAGCAAAATCCCCTAATCCTTATACTGGAGAATATAAAGATCCAAAGTGGGGGGAAGAAGGGGAGGAGGGGAGAAATCACAAAAAGCATGTAAGCTTCCTACAGGTATCTTCCTCTGCCTGAATCAACAGCATGCTTTCTTTTCCTTTAAAATGTTCCTCAGCAGCAGGGCTTGTCACCAAACTGGTGTCTTTCATCATGAATAATCTGAAGTGTTTCAAAGCAGGGAGAAATAGCTCTCCACTGGTGTTTCAACGAAAATTAATTCTCAGGAATTTCCATGGGATGCATTATCAGGCAAGTTTGAGAGGAGAAACATTAAGACCAGTAGAATAACATCTCATTGAAAAAAGAAGCTTTAAATATACCAGCACTTCTTCATCTCTGTTATCAAAGATTTCAAGTATTTTGCTCAGTTGCTGTTGCTACACAGCCACCTTACTCTCTGAGTCCACCCACTTTTTACCACTCATTCCTTACACACCAGCCAGCGCTCTGGGCTCTGGTACAGCTGAGAGGATCCTCACTCTTTGTTCAGCTATTCAGCCTGGAAAAAAATCATACATTTACACAAGACGGGAGCCAGAAAATTACTGGATGGTGATCAGTTAAATAAAACACTTGGCACCAATAAGACATATGGGGTACCATATGTCTTTACACTTCATGAATTCTCTGCTATATTATTACTAACACAACTACTCTGGGGCAGTTGTTGAGCAGTGCAGCACAGAAAGCATTGAGCAGCGCAGCACAGAAAGTTGTCAGCTGCATACACACAGAAAAATACAGTCTCTGTCTACTGCTGGAAGGTCTTAACCTTTAATTCCTGAATTGCAGTCAGTTAGCAATATACAAAGAAGGAAATTCCCAAAATGTATCTTCGTTCATACTGCCTCACATTACACATGGCAGGAGAAGCTCTCCCCAACATGAACAGAACAGCCACACCAGTCTTCCCTCCCTCCATGCTTCTGCAGATGAACCAGAAAGTGGCGTTTTTTTTGAAGCACAGTCCTTTTGGCAAATTCCAACAGGAGACCTCTCTTCCGTCAGCCAACATACTATTACATTATGACCAACTTCCTCACTCCTCCTATATTCAGTCAACATTTTCCCCCCACAGCTTCTTGATTTCTGTCCCTAATGCTGCATTTTGTCCATGAGACATTTCCTAAAATTTTGTGGCTGCAAGGAGGGTTGCAGTTGTAGCAGAACCAGCCAGCCCTAGAAATCTCTATTAGCAAGTTATACAGCACACAGGCTACTGTTTTATGCACTCTTCAAACACCCACCCTCTGTAACCCGGCTCTTAATCACTAATTTCCCAAGCCCATAATCAGAGAAAGGGAGATGAAGGCAAATCAGTCATATCCATCACAGCTGGGATCTGAACCTCTTGATGGGCCCATTTATCATGTGATAAAACAATGGCAAAAATATAAGCACATCTCTCTAAGTTGGAGAGGGTGGGGAAGGAGGCAGGTGAGAAGCAGATGGGTATCAGCACAAGAGGAAGAGAGGATTTGGATCGGTATTTATTCCTAGGTACCATGAAAACACAGCATGGGTTAAGCCTTCTTCCCTACAACAGGGCCACTCTCCTGCAGAGCAGTCCCCTTGCCTCCGGCCAGTGGCACACTGGTACCTGCTGGCCCTGCAGGACTGATTTCTTCAACTGCAGGACGGTGTTTCAAGTCATGAGAAGCTGCAGCAAGAGCAGGTCACCATGTCGATGTTTCTAACCAAATCAATACTCCAGCTGAGCATATTTAAACATAAAAGCTATCCTAAACAAGGAGAAAAGGCTTTGCAGCAGCTGAGGAAAGCCCCTCACTTGCTCTGCGGCACCATCTAGTGCTAAGAAAGCAACAATGCTCTTGGGAAAGCAAACCCATTAGGGGTTATGCCAAGTTTAGAAACAAGGCAAAATAAAGGCACATAAATACATATCCAAAACAAGTAAGACAACTTATGATAACCTGTTTTCCCTTTACACATGCTGGGGCCTACTTCTGTCACTCCAGTATCAAAATGTTTCTGTCAAGTAATCTAAACTGGTTGCACACCAGTTGACATCGAAGCAGCGTGGACCTTGGAGCCCAGCCACGCTCATTACCCCTATTCCCAATGGACTCAACAAAGCCAACAACAGCCATATGTTCTTTAAACGTACGTGCAGCCTCGCAGCTGCCTCGTGCTCCTGTTCCAGGCTGGAGGCTACACTGCTGCACCGCACACACACTGGAAGTCACAACTGAAGCTTGATGACAGCAGCTCTGAAACGAAGACACATCAGCCTATAGGAAGGAGGTTAGATACAGCACTCACGCACAACATCTCCATCAGGTACATCTCTGGCTCCTGGAGATGCTGGCCTCTACAGGCCATTAGCTTAGAGACTAATATTCCTTCTCAAACCACCACAGATCCCAAGTGGTTTCCTCCCTGCTCCGTAAAGTTACATATGCTTAATCCAAATTTATTGCCACTAGTTGTTAGGGTGGCTACAGACAAAAAAAGTTCACTACTATTTTTTTTATCATTTAGTTTTATAAGCAGCTTTATTTTTTTCCAAGAGCAGCTTAGTTCTTATCATTTTTACAGCTGCTTATTCGCAACATCAGAGGGATGATTCCTGTCACACAGAACTTCACAGCCAGATTCTTTAGCCTTCAAGTACTCCAGCAAGTTTGAGTAAGAGTAGAAAAGGTGATTTTTAAGCAATGATGAAGCCTCTAAAGAGTTAAAGAGCGCACACATTGTGTAAAGATGTTCTAATTCAAGTTATTAAAGGCAGCAAATTCAGGTCTGACAATCCCCCAATATAATAATTTTCCACACAGAAGTCTTTGGGTAGTGAAGAGGTAACAAACAACGAAGTTGTTACAATCAGCAGAGAGGCAAAACACATACATACTTTTTACTCTGAGGGGACAAGACTTGTCTAAGATGTGTCACCACCTCAAATAATGAAAGCCAGCAGAAAGGTACGAAAAGGTCAGTTAGAAAAACAAAAACCACAGGGTAAGTGAAATGGGCTATAAGCAGTTATTATATAGTGAATAAGCCATAAAGATTAGACACCAATGGCTTTCAACACTCAAACCTGAGCCAACAGGCTCCCAAGACTTAGTCCTTGATCATACAACATACCTGGAACACTTACAGGCAAGATCTGCAGAGAAATGGTCACACGTACCTTTTTGAGATTAAGAGACAATATTCGCTTTCAAGTGCTGGTGCTCAGCAGGACCTGATCAACAACAGGGAAAGCTAGCACAAATGCATTAGTTGCAAGTTTTATTTTTCATGTTCGTGAAACACACAGCCTCTTCTCAAGAGGCAGCATCCGTAGAGCTGTTACAAACACATTTGTACTCTTAATACACCACAGATTCGGAAAAAGAACAACTAAAGCACAGGTTCCACACTGCACTTGGCCATACTAAGTATTAAGTTACATATAATTTAGAAATCTTTCAATTTTACATATACATTGCATTGGCCATCACACAGCCTTCATGCACTATTTAGGTTTTTTTTGTTGTTTTTTTTTTTTTTTTTAATACAGTCAACACTGATTTTGGAAACTTCCTTCCTGAAAATGGTATCTTTTCCATTTTATACCGCTTAAATGGTATTTATATAAGTGTGCAAATTGCTTTGAAAAATAGAAACAAACACCAACACATAATATACAGACAGCTTCTTCTATAGTTAAACATTTACTAAAAGGCAGTTAACATTCCTATCATACTTTCATTGCCTAAAATAGGAGAATAAGTTATATAAAATAGACCATCTTATTTTCAGACACTTTCATTTCAGATTTGGTCTTTGCAGCAACATTGCAATCGCAGATTAAGGTTCTATGCCTAAGATTCAGAGAAGCTCCATTCAGTGGCAGCTTAGTACATCCAGGTTTATCACAGATTTTCCATGTTTGGCACAGGGAAAAACAGAAAGCAATGGGGTTGTGGGAAACACAGTCGTGCATTTCTTTCTTATTTTTTTTTGGCAATATGAAAAGTACGCTTTAAGAACTGAAAGCATAAATTTTAATTTCTCTTTTAAGGGCCTCTTAATGTTACAAGCACAGCTTAAATAAAGCCTGCAAGTTCTTTCACAGAAACATACACAAGATTCACTATTTTTCTTACACATATCATCTTCTCAGATATATGCAACTGTTCACACACACAAAAAAACAAACTCCTTGGGATCATTCAACAAAACTCATTTCAGAATAGGAAGCAGCAGGAAATGCTTGAAGAAAATTAGCTGGTGTTCCCAATGCATTTTTCTTTTTAGTATTTGTAATAAAGACTCCCCATAAAAAGTGCATTGTTCACCTTCAGGAACAAACCCTGAAGGCAGAAGTTGAGTAAATGGAGTGAATTGCTCCAGTGGTGAAAAAAGAAGTTACAGGAAAGACTTGAAAACCGTATTTCATGTACACCTGTGACCATCCTCAGGGAAAAACATCTTGTTTAGACTATTTTATAGAAGAGCAAAAGAAACTTCTACATGCATCATTAACAACAAATCCAAGATTATTTCATAATACAAAAAGATGAAACCATTTTTTGAACACCCATTAAACTGTACATGACTTTTACAGCAGCTCTGCCTGCTCAACCCATCACAATGCTAGTAAGGGCCATACACCCCAAGGAAAGTCAGTATTAGCCCTTTAGAAGTTTATTTTCATCATAATTATGTCTGACACTGATGTCAGACATCACATATGTATGTTAGGCATATGCTTGATATTTTTGAAGATGTACAATTCCTTAATATGGCAGAAACTGTAGCAATACTTAACACTGTGGTTTTGGTTTGTTTAATTCAACTTTGGGCATCATGTATCACACACAAATCCCTGATGGATTCCAACTGATCGCACCCTCATGCAATCTTGTTTTGATTCTTCTGAAGAAACAGACCACAGATACAGCTCTTAGCATGTCAACTTTTAAGCATAATATGGTCAAACGAATTCAACACACTACAGAAGCTTGCAAAACACACGATGACTTGAAACCAAACAAAAATTTAGAGACACTAAATTTTTGTTATTCTGGACCATGAACTAGTTTGAAAAATGCTCTTTGTAAGAGACTGCTGTTCTACACTTCGAAAATATGAAAGAATAAAATGTCTTCATAATATAAGTGTATTGATTAGTAAACAAACACTTTGGACACTCTTGAACTCAACTGAAACACTCCACTAAGTTTTTGTTAAACAGTGTCTTCAGAGCTTTATTTTCAATGCACATTATCTGCTACCTTCAGTTTCTTTTTTGGTTATAGCATGCTTCCCAAACACCACTAAGAAAGGTTGTCCACTCTTTCCATTCCCAAGGTGTACATGACATACACTACGCACACACTGATTTCCGGGTCAATAAAGCTCTAATATGAAGGATGTGCATGTATTTTTAGGCTTCAAATTAGTTCACTTAGTATTTTCTATATCCATGTGGATACTGCTCATAAAAAATAAGGGAGTAAAATAATATTCTGCAGTGGAGTAAAAACATGTCGAAAATAAACTGAATGCTCCCCCTAGTGTTTATACTAGTGAAAAATCCTGTGTGGCACAGTCTCCCTTAACTGGTGTTAATCAGGAGAGAAATAGCCAGATGAATGATTGTATGTTTAACTCAGAAAACAATCACAGACATATTACTAGGGCAGAATTTTGTCAGCTGTTGAAATCCAGGATTTAAAAATTTGTACCACTCACCACATTCCAGTGCTTCTAGGGGTTTGATTTCTTTTAAACTGTGCTTTCAGTAAAAATTTATCTCCATTTTTTCCCCATCAACTGCAGACAGAGCCCTGAGGAAGCTACCAAATAATAAACAAAGCCCAAAGACGTTTCACAGGAGAGGTACAATCATGTTTTTTCTCCTGCATTCCACCCAGAAGCTGCCAAGTTAATATTAGCATTCCCATATCACAATTGCAATGAAGCTCTGATAAATCTGGTACCTTTGGATATTCTCAACATCACAAGTAAGTCAGACTACCTATGTAGTAGCTAACATAGTCCACCAGAATATTCATCCTCTTCCTCATCAGCATGAGAGCCCGCTGCGGCTGGTCCTCTTGCTTTGTCTTGTGCAGCATTTGGCGATTTCTTCTTGATTCCACCTCCTGGGACCACCAAGGTAAGACCAAGCTTGGCATACTGACAATGACAAAAAAAGTTTAATTTCTGCACTATCACAGAAGTAACAACTTGCTGCACAGAATTGACTGACACAAACATGTAGGAAACATTCAGTATAGAACATCGACCAATGCTACTTTCAAAGTATATTTTTCCAGATTAGAATGAGCCTAACATTGGCTCATTTTTATACTCTCAAACATTCTGAGAACGGGATGCAAGATCCATATTGACACTGCTTATTATAGAATAATTTTGTCAAAGTCTTACAGCTTCTGTGTTTCAAGCTTTATGTAAAAAAGAAAATTCAGAATGCAGGTCTGCTTACATTATCTAATAATGGTTCATGTAATAAGTCTTAAAAGTGTCTTTCAGTAAGACCAGTACTGTAAATTTTTGCTATTCAACGTAACAGCAAAGTAAAAATCGGTCAACACTGTTACAAAGTTTGGCACTGACAGACGTCTCCTTTACTTCATACCTTTCCTACCTATCAAAAAAAGATGGTGGGAAGGAGGGCCACAGTCAACAGTGCTATCCTCTAAGCATCATATTTTGTAATGTTTATATTCTATCAGCTATATGGTAATTCTGAGATAAAGCACAAACAGCAAACTGTTCTGGTCCCTAAGGAACCAAACTGAAGAGAACTGATTTTTAGTCAACTTGTCATATTTACACAGCAAATCCATAACAAACTGCTCTTTCCCCCAAATCTTCTCACCATCGCAAAGAAACGATGATGTGAAACTTATATTGGCAGGCAGCAAAGTGAAAGAAGACACAAAATTTCACAGGCACAGGGTAGATAAATCCGTAGGAACTACCTACTTACATCATTGTCCATGTATTTGAAGAGTGGCAAGTTACAGACTTCAGAAACTTGATCCTGATCTTGCTGGTCATAACCTTCTAAAAGTTGCTCTAGTGCAGCACAGTCTTCACTTCCATTAAACCCTGGTATACTGAAGGAAACTAAGAGTTTATTCAGGGCATCTCAGCAGTTTACTTAAGAATCTGATGGACTGCTTATTCCACAAAACTGCCTATAACCGCTGTGATTTCTCCACGTACGTGGCTCATATCCATAAAATTAAACGTTCGGTAACACTAGTTTGCATGCTGAGAGCAAGACCAGAACCATAATCAAGACAAAAAGACAGTATTAGAATTCTTCAATTTTTCCTCATTAGTCAATAAACTTTTCCTCCACTTCACATATAGAAAAATTCTGTAATTAGTTTCTATATATAAAATACAAATTGAAGACTTTAGAAAATAAGAACAAGATGTTTAAAGATTGAACTTGAAAAAAGATTTCTAAAACTGAAGTACAAATTAAATTAAACATATGCTCAAGCCATTTCACTAAAAACAATTTACATAAAATATGTTATTTCAGTATTTTGTTACCAAAGTCCTAATGAAAGCTGAAATGGATAGTTGCTGGGAAAGCCTCTGGAACCAGCGTTAAACACCAGTCCAGACTCTGACATCAGGATTTTCTTCTACATATGTAAAGAATGCCTTCTTCATTTCAATGTATTCAACTGGACTACCTTCTGCTTTCTAAATTATATTTTAGTTCAATCACCTATTTTTAACTAAGTCACAAAAAGTAGAAATCTTGGTTTTCTTTGAGCCTATGATGAGGGCAAGATCCCCTAGGTCAACACAAACAGAAATGTAGTAATGCACGTGCACATTTTCTTTAACAAAAACATTTAGATTAATCTTTCCCTCAATCTAATTGCCATACTAGGTAGTTTAATTGATTATACTTGGATGCTGCTATTGCACGTGTTCAAGGCCAGGTTGGACATAGCCTTGGGTGATATGGTTTAGTGGGAGGTGTCTCTGCCCATGGCAGGGGGGTT
>JAOEHY010032546.1:3488-14617 GCA_025447955.1 Psilopsiagon aurifrons | reverse complement strand
ATGAATCAACAGAAAAATCACCTCAATATGCAATTTGGCTATATATATTTCTAAAACGGCCCAATGCATGATATTCTTCACTATAAGCCAGAACTTTTTAATAAAAACTAGTAAATGAAAATACCTTTAGCATCATGCCAGCTTGTTCATAAGCTCTGCAGAGAAAAGGTTTACAACTTAGTTATATTCCAGCAAGCTGTGGCTACAGAGCAAAAGTTAACGTGCAACAGCTACCATTTCACTGTTAATATTTAATGCTTGGAAGATGTTTCAAGTGTTTTATTTAATGAGGCAGCACATGTGTAATGTTATCTTCCACAAATTAAGTACTTCACCCACACTCCCTATTAAAATTTATTTCTCATGATCTGACCCACAGGCAATGTCTGGATCACTTGTCATTATCTGCTTGATATGAAGTACACTCTAAATTTCTTCATAAGATCAAAAGTGTAGAACTTCAAAATTACAAAAAGCTCATCTAAGAAAAAATATTTGGCATCAAAAGGTGCTGAAGAATATCAACATTATTACTTTTTCACATGGCCATTGCAGGTTTCCAAGCTTCCCTAGTCCACACTTCCATTAAACTGATTTTGAAACAGCAAAATCACTTGAATCATGCCATTTACTACAGCAAGATCAAAATAATAGTTCGTGCTTGTACCATATGCTGGAAATTTTTTTTCAGATTATTCAGTACTTCTGTACTTACTTGGCAGCATGGAAGAGACTGGAAGTAACATTGTCAAAGTCAAGGACAAAAGCCTCAAAAACATAATGCAGATACATTATTAGAGCACAAGATCTTACATAAGTACTAGTTTCAAAGCAAGGAATTCCATAAAGGTAAAAATCAAGCCTACTACATTTGAAGGCAAGGCATAAAAAAAAATAAAAATAAGTGCTTCTAAAGACTGAATAAATGCAACATACCAAAGAATAACTGCATGTAAAGTTGAAAAAAAGCACATTTAAAACTTTCTTGGATACTAAATACCACTACAAGCACTGTAATTATGTCAGAGTTTCACTTATTTTATACTATCCACTTACAGGTATTTAAGAATAAAAAAAGTAATAATTTCTGAAGCAGTATCCAGACATTTCAGGCACTGGTCAACATCTTATCACTCCAGCTGTTACTGGAAAAAACACAGATTTTTTTTAACCAAAAGAATTTTTTAGTTTTGCCACTCAGAGAACACAGAAAGTATCTTTTAAAAGACAATTTTGTTAGTGTGACCAAACATGCAAATATATTATATACATCTTCTCTCAACTCCCCTTACCCCATCCTAAGTAGCAACTAGTCAGCTTCTTGGAAAAAAGAATAGCATTTAATGAAAAGATACGCTTTATTGTTTTCGTGTGCCTCAGCTTCCCGTAAGCAGGCTTCCCTTGCCTGGTCAAACTGCTTGGCATTCTTAAAAGCAACAGCTGCAAGAAATCAAATAAAGTTATTTACATCTTGTAGATTTCATTTTATCACTACTTCTGCTCAAGAATTTAGCCACCTAAAGATAGAAACAGACTCATTAATGAACGGCTACAGTTTACCACACTCTTCCAAAATAATCCTATGATGGTCTTCCTTGCTTCATTAGTCACTTAGTCACCATTAAAAACATTTATTACCAACAACACATCCATACTATCACTGTACCACACATTGTGTATAACACGTTTAGCTGGATTTTAGAACTCATTCTGTATTTTAATGCATGCGTATACAGATTTAATCATTACAGATTCAACAAAATCAGTATGGCAGAAACAGAACTGTACCATCAACAAAGCATACCTATAACAGCTTCCTCAATACAACTATTTCAGGGCACAAATATGCATTTATATCTCCATTAGGCTGATAGGATTTTAAAGTAGGATTTAAAATAAATTTCAATTTATAAATGCTCCAGTTGCTTTTCTAAGTTTGTGGGGTTTTTCTGTTCAGGCTTAAATGAATGAGTTTTGCCTACAGCAAAAGGCTAAAAAGAACCCCATGATACATAACTCTTGGAAAAAAAGAAAAAAATTGTTTAAGAGCAAAAAGAACTCAATTAATAAGAATTTTATATTCACAGTAACACTTGTAGTGGGAAAAAAAAAGGATGAAAGAGATCTTACTATGCCTAAAAAAACCCTGACAGCATCAGCATCTTTCTACCTTACTGAGACAGTCCTTGTCAGGACATGTTTCCTAATATGATGAAAAAGAGAAGTTCTAAAACCAGCTCAAATGTTTGTATTTCGTAGGTAAAGTCATAGGTTTCAGAGGATAAACAAGTGATAGAAGGAAAGCTGCATATTTATCATAAGCAGTAACATATAAAGTAGATGTTACAGGCTTGGGGAAAAAAAAAGTTCTGACAACTGTTAGAGATCTCGAAGTACAACCTGAAATTTAATTTACCACACTACTAAGAGTATTTATTGCTGTTGTTTCAACTTACTTTGTCTTCACAACAGTTTTACCTACACAGCAATGTACTGAAAAATACGTAAAATTCTACCAGGACTAAGCTTAAGGAATACTTTGAAACCATAAAGTACATGGCCATATTTACAGACATGCATACCTGCCTTCCCATATTCAGTAGCTGCACTGTCATAATCTGGTTTCCACTTTAAGAATCCAGTTTTCAGACTGAAATGCAAGAAGAAAGGCCTATTAACAATGAGTAAAGATTTATGTTTTACCTTTAAAGCACTTCAGATCTATTCAAAACTGTAGACTACCTGTGAAAAGAAACAATTATCTACATGCCAGCATCGCTACTGTAAAAATAAATGCTGCTTATTGCTCAGAACTGCATAAAGCACTGCAATGATCTCCCAGTTACACATCTCCCCTAATATGCTTCCACCATCCCTAGAGTCTTCACAAGTCCAGCTCTTCAACTGTAATTAGTCAACACAAGAAAAATTTTTCCACCTACACCAACATGGCATCTCAAGATTTCTAACACAACAAAACCTGACAATATTTTTTTGCTACACATCACAATGATTCCAGTCTACATCTACAGTAATTTTTTTCTGTTGAGACTTATCACTCTCCACTGCATTCACAAAGGAAAGCATTTACTTACCAACACAAAGACAAAACCTCATACATAAGTCTACAACAGAATGTGACACTAAATGGCACCATGTGCACTCACAGAACATATACAGAGGAAAAAATACATGACAAAATGAGGTGAGTCACTAGGCAATGCTGCTTTCAATATTATGACTTCTTCAATTCTAAAACAAATATAAAAATTACCATAACTTTACAGTTAACTTCCATATCTGATATAGGCAGACACATTTCATGCTTAATTTGGAAAAATAGACTTTGTGTTGGTTTTGCTGTTTTACTTGGCTGAAAACCACACCATGTAACTCTAAATCAAGTCTGTATATTGTGTTATTTTTACCACAAGCAAGGTCTCAAATGCATTGAGCTGAAATAGATAACACTTTAATCCACACACAAATTGAGATGTAGGCACCTTTTATTTCAAATGCTTGCCAGGATAAGCTTAAAACGAATTTCACTGAAAAGCTCTTTTGGTCAACTAATTTGAGCAAGATAATCAGATACAGATGTTTTTATTCTGAAGTCTCTCCTCTATCACAGTTTATACTTTTGATTCGTGATTTCCCAATGGCATATCACTATTCTTACTAAAATTATATCATCTTTGGATTAGTCAGATCTATTACATCTACACTGTAGTCTTTGAAATTCAAACTTATAAACCAAATTTATACAGTCGGTGTTAAAATACACATTAAGAGACTATCACACGTAGATGTTAAGCGCCCCCTAAAGTAGGTGTCAGCACAAGTCTTTGAAGCCGTCTAAAAAATACAATGTCAGAGTTCTCATAGCCGGGAAACAAACACACAGCCCATTTCAGCAAGTCTAAACTCTTATTCACCAGAATCCCCATAACGCTTTTTTCCCACTTGTCTTTCTTCGACTAACTTTAGCAAAAGAGCAGAAGCGACTCCCTGGCCTTCCAATCAGGGTCAGAGCAATAAAGGTTACATGGCCCTCTTTAGGAAACTACTCAGGCTCCATTCCTCCACCCTCACGGCCAGTTTCAGGGCTACTTTACTCTCCCAGACTGGAGAAGAAGGGTAGCCTCTAGCACCACCCCCCTATAGGGAGAGACCTCTGAGGCAGAACAGAGGCCGGCCGGCCGGACAACCAACCATGTCCTCCTACCCCGTCCGCGCCGGCACAACCCAGCCTCGCACCTCCCTCCCACTGCCGGAGCCCACACCGCCTGGCACCTGCGGGCCCCCCATCAGCCCCTCCGGGCGGCCACCACCGCTCCATAGGCTGCCCCCTCCTCCTGGCTCCGCGGAGGGCACCATGGGAGCTGTAGTTCCCCCGAGGCCCCCACTCCCCACACGGACGCCGACGGGAACTACAACTCCCAGGAACCCACGTTCCGTCGCGGCCCAGAATGGGGGGGGTGCCGAGCGGCCCCACTAACCGGGCGGACAGCAGCCCCCAGGCTCACAGGCAGCGGGGGGCGACCGCGGCGGCAAGCAGCGCGCTACCGCTGAGCCCCGCTCCAGCAGAAGGCGGTACGCCGCCTCCGTGGGCCAAGAGGGCCAAGCGAGCCTGACAGCCCGAACGCTGGACTGGCAACCATTGCACCCGCTCTCCGGCTTCTTCCCTCCGCTTCCTCCCTCCCCTCCGCTCACTATTTCTCCGCTTTAGCGATGTGCTCGAGCGCCTCGTTGATCTTCTGCGCCGCCATCTCGCCAGCACCCCACACTGCCGCTACGGGACGCCACAGGGCCCACGGGTCGTCGAGAGGCGGGGCTCAGCCCTCCGCCTCGTCACCGCGCCTGCGCGACAGGGATGGGGCTCCAGGCGCTTGAGGAAGGCGGGCGTTGTCATGGCGGGGCGTGGGTATATGTGTGGTGGATCCCGGTTTTTGGTACGGGGTGTTGTTTTGCCTTTTCCTCGGTAGCTGTCTGGGTGGTATCCCCTGGCAGAGGTTGCGCAGGTCAATGGTTGTCCGTGGTGCTGGGCTGAGCGTCACTCAGGGGAGGAGCCCGCAGCCCTGGTTTCTGTCCAGTTTTTGCTAGAAACTCAAGGGCCAAAGGCGCAACTCAAGGGCCAAAGGCCGAAAGGCACTGCTTGCTCTGTTCTGAGGGAAGCCTCCAGAGGCCCTTTTGTTGAGATATACTCCTCTGAATCACATAGCGTTTGTGAAAATAAGCACCAGTCCCCAGGCTGGCGCAGGCATCTAAAGCTGCAGGAGTGAGTGGTGGTCGAGTATGCCAGAGTTGCTAATGCAGACTATGCAATCATGCAAGATACCAAAGTTACACACTTGGTAACTGGATTGATGTCTGTGTTGCTGCCCATTAGTCCAGTTTCCTTCACTCCTTATTTTTGTTAATCTGAAATGTCCTTGAGTAACAGAAAATTGCTGATAGAGCACAGAAAGATGTTTATTCTCATTATTGTCTTCCCACAGTCTGGGTAAGAGAAGTATTTATCAACAGGGGAGAAAAAGCGGGAAGCTGGTTAAACTTGCAAAACTCTGTCAGAGCATAGGAGTTATTGCAAGTCCATACATCTTTCAGGAATCAGAGTTGTGCAATTGTTTCTACCTCAAATGGTGACAAGAAGCAATATTTACATGTTTGGGTTTACATAGGCATCAAACTCACAGGTCGGAATTGCTCTCACTTCCTTTTTCTTTTCCCACGTTCCCTTGACGTGGAAGCTTGATTTTCTAACTTTGGTAACTGCTCACTGGTAGCAGGTAAAAAGTAAAGAAAACCATGATAGGAGAGATTCCTGTAACATTATGTCTGTGCATCCTTTCGCTTGCTATGGCAGCCAGAGTAGATCTGGCTATAAACTTTGAGCTTACTGCAGTGCCTATCAAATAAAGTTGTGTTAGCTGAGAAAATGAAATCATAGAACTGCAGCATTAAAGGACAGGGTTATCTCAGAGTGTTCCTCTAAAGCACCCAGTTAATGACTTACTGTGTTTGTGCTCCTGATCTGTAGTGTTCCCTGGGTTATAAATGGCTGTTCACTTTCTGTTGAAACTACACCTGTGTACTGTCTGGTTACACTTTATACTGGAATGACCAGATGAAAGATTGCCAGGAGTACTATTAAAAGAAAGAGGATATTCCTGAGTAGCTTTTATGTTGTAGACATGGAACCTCTGGAGATTTTACATCTGGGAAGGATCAAATCACAGCATCTGGTACTTGCCTGTGATTTAGAATTTAGTGTTGAAAAATGACCAGGTACAATGAGGAAAAAAATATTGCAGTGATAGCAGTTGGAGTTTTCAAACTTTTTAAAGTATAAGCTTACAGGTTTTATTTACTAGGCAGATATGAATTCTACAAATAGCTGTACCACTAGAAGCTATTGATCATTAAGCAGTCCTCAGCTGCCCGTCACTACAACTTGCAGATGTTTTTTGTCTCCTCTCTAAGCATTCCCATAGGTGGTAGTAGGAGGCACAGTAGCCTTGAGTTGAAGAAGGAAGAACTTAAACTACAAGAAGTTCTTAGAGAAATTTGATTCAGGTAGTCTCCACTGGTCCCACTCTTTAACATTAATTGAAATTATGCCACGTATCAGTAGGAGTAAAGATATCCTTGTCCTTCTTTATCTTGGCATCTTCTGCTATTTGGGTGAGGAAGTAAATCCTTTCTCATTGAATATGTGGGGCCTCTGCTTTGATGAGAGAGTGTCAAGCCCAGGAAAGTGGTTGAGTCACTATCACATCAAGGTTATTTAGAAGTCGCATGCATGGCTTAGTGTTGAACTTGGCCGAGCTAAGTTAACTGTTGGACTTGATGATCTTAAAGATCTTTCCCAACCTAAGTGATTCTGTGGTTCTATTTCTTCATGTACACCATTGCAGCCATAGGCATTAGGTTATCAAAAATGAGCTGCACAAGCTGATACCACTTGTTTTGTCTGAAATGGGTTGTAAAGCACTTGTGTGAGATTTCATGTGGCTAATATCTGGCAAGAGGCTGGAGGGAGGCAGCTGGGGACAGCATCTTCCACCATTATGGCTTGATCCATCCACAGCCCTGGCATAAAGACAGCCTGGCCTTCCTTTTGAGTGCTGCTGTTAGTTGTGAGACTAGCAGGATGACCATAGTTAAATTTGTTTGCCAACTGACTCTTAAATTTTATTTGCCATGAATGTCAGTGCAGAAAGTCAGGATTAACTGCTATGAGCTGTTTTTTAAATCAGCTGCTGAGTCCTGTCTGCTACTCCACTGGGTCTGGAAGGCGAAATTTAGTTTTCCTAGATTTGGATTTCCCAGCTCCGTCAGATACCCTTTTTTGGCAGCAGGACATGGAATGTTTTACTTTGTAATTTATTAGTGTCTGAGTAGAGGTTGTAACTACAACAGCAACAGCTATGCTGCCACGCTGAGGAAATTACCAGTGAGGCAGGGAGAGGGTTCTGCATATTCATACTCACAGGCAGACTGCTACTAATACTAATGGTTTAGGGAACAATTGGCTCAGACACATTTCATGCTCATTAGATACACAAAGATGTGTTCTGTGATCACTCCATCCCAGTGACTGCATCTCTGGGCTTGAGTACCTTTTCTTTTCCTGTCTTCAGCATTACATCCATGTAAATCATTTGACTGTGAGACATTACTAGTCCCTGTCTTAATGGATATGGCAGAAAGCATACAACTCTTGAGTGCAGCAAAATTAATAAAGACTGGTTTTCTGTAAATTTGTGTCTCCCTGCTGTTTGTCTTTAAATATATGTATACACACACATATCTGTGCATACACATAAATACATAAAGAAGCCAAAAAACATATGGGAGCTGCTAAAGAGTAGAAGCTATTTATAGTTTAGCCTTTTAATGTTTTAACAGTAATGGTTAAGCACTAACACTTCCAAGGACTGCACATTGCATTAAATAACTGGATCACTCAGGAAACATCGACTTGTCATATTGCATCCTACAGTGTGCTACAAAAAGCTCTTCAGTGCTTTCTCAAGTAGAAGACATTTCTCCCCTCACTCCCATTTTAAGGTACAGGCACAATTTCTGCTTTCTTCCTCACAAATAAGCTCTTTCCTTATTCTCACCTGTTTGTTTGGGTAGTGTTTGTCCTGCTGGAACCCATGCCTAACCCAAGGAAGCCCTTCAGCTCCCACCTTCCTTGTCCAATGCTCCCCCATCACTGTTTATAGTCCCCCTTACCCTGTAGCCACAGGTCCCTGTTTCCCCCTACCTACCTTGGATGCAGGGACCTTCCCAGCTTCAGCAAGGATCCTTTAGTCCCTGAAAAAATAGTTCCAAAAGGTTCCTCTTGCCCTACTCACACAACCCCATCCCAGCAGACCTACACTCCCCAAAGTACAAGAGGTGCAAGCCCTTTCACCAAGTACATGCTAGCCCAGGCAGGCCCACTTAACACACAGGTGCTTCCCTTCTCCCCTTCTCCCCTTCCCCTGGGCTAAGCTCATCACACCACCTGGGTGGTGTGTCAGAGCCCATTTCCCTAGGTGGAAATGGGATGGGCTAATAGCCCAGGAAACCCCATCCGATTGTACTTACCCCAGCAGGTGGGGCAGACATCCCACATCAACCTGGCAAGAAACACACCCAAACCTTTGTAAAATGAGCCGGCGGACTGAAAACAGAGAACACAGAAGTGCCTGTGGGCAGACTGCCAGGGCAGCTATGTGAGCATGTCTAGCTTGCAGTGTCCAGGGAAGCACATTGCCCAGGAAACCTGGAGCACAGGAGCCAATGAGGCAAAGCCATCACCATCTGCAGCTCAGGCAGGGCAGGACCAACCCTCTCTGTGTGAGTGCTGTTGCCCCAGGCAGCCCAGATGGATGTTTGGGTTTTGCTCCATGACCTCTTGTAGGAGTGCAAAAATTTCCTTGCAGTGGAATAGGTGAATGTGGTAAGAGCAGGACTGGTTTAGCTAATCCTCTGGACTAGCTAAATTAATCATGTCAGTGACACAAGCGTTGGCTTGCCTTGAGAGGGGTCAGGTGAATGTACTTGCCTTAGATAAAGGCCAGGATCTTATAAGTAAGAATGTGGGTTTACCCTTTACCATTGATCCCACACAATTACACTGCCATTTAACCCATGGAAACCAAATGAGGAGTTATTCCAAACCCTCGCTGCCACCCTGGGCCATCCTTAACGGGGCAACTCTCGAAGTCACTCAAAGACAGGTAGCACTGGGCCCTGCTCAAGCCTGAAAGAGCAACACAGACAGCAAACACCCTCCTTGGCCATGGCCTCAAGCCTCACACTCCCAATGTGACAAAGGCCACCCAACAGAGCCCTAAGCAAGGTGTTGGTGGAGTTGTACAAAAGCTGTAGTCAAAGCAATTGTTTTTTCCCTTTCACAGGCAAGAATACCAAAGACTTGCCTGCAATACATGCAGTGCTCAGTGGAAGAGCACTTTTGTCTCTGACAAAGCCCACACACTTTGAGAGGCTGGAGAGGAGCGCAAAGCAAACACGATGGGAGTGTATCTGGCAAGGAAAGGAGAGGCAGCTCACTGTCTTCTTGCATCTTGAACAACCTCAGACTAAGCTGCTCCACTGAGATCGGTGCTGCATTGCTTCTGTCACAAAAAAACTTGCTGTTTTCCAGTTCTGGGTGGCTGTGGGCTGGCACTGCATTGAGCAATGCAGAGGGAAGAATGTAGCACCTCTGAGGCACTGACATGGGATGTGGGCTGCGGTGAGGGGGTCTGTGTAGTCCAGGGGATGCCATTGCTGTGATACCTGGGCCAGGTGCCTCAGACTAAATGCAGGCAGCGCTGTCCAGGGTTGTTGGAATCCCGCTGTGAGAGATCCTCAGACTGCCATGCAGTCACCTGCAGGAAAATAAATGGCAACAGCCCTCTTTGGACTCACCTGATCTTAAACTTCTGAATCCCAGTAGTGCTTGTCACAGTGACAAGGGTAGGGGTGCTGCCTGCTGCATCCGGGTCGCTCTGTGAGTACCTGCACAGGTGTCCTGCCTGTTGTGCCTGGGGTGAAGTCTTGTGACCTCCATTCTGGCATGAGGCTGGGATACACCAGCCCATTCATTGCCCTCGAGGCCAGACTGTTCTTCTAAGCACCCATGTTTCGTACGATATGTTATTATTGATGACCTTCTTAAAATGAAGGATTTCTATTTGCTAATTGAAATGCAGACTTAGGGAGAAAGGGCCCGTAGACTGCAAGAGAGCACACGCCTGTTCAGTCTTGTCTGATGCTATGTACCATGACAAAGTGAGTTAGAGGAAGGCATTGAACACAAATAGTGCTGAAGCAAGGATGAGTCTCGGCAAGCGTGTCCTACCATTGAAAACACAATGTAAGTGTAGCAGAAATTAGGTGTTCCCCAACCTAGCTGTGACCCAGACTGCAGCCATGCAGGTTCCAGCAGCACAGGTGCAGTAGCATGGACTTTAAAGCAGAGTAGCAACCAGCATGGAAGACCATGGGAGCGCCTACATATCGCTACCCCACTTTAGAGGCTGCACCACTTCAGTACTGTGCTGCCCAAGTAATGGCACAAAAGCTTCCATAGCCTCCAGTTATCTTTTTTCCCCTTCTGTTTTGACCATGCTTTTAGAAACCTGATTTATCTGTTTCCTCACTTCAGTCCCCATTGACAGTAATGCTTTCGCTGTGATTCTTTTTCTTCCCCTGCTTTTCCCCTTGATCATTGCCATATGTCTAAAGAAATCTTTCTGTCAACCCACCTCAATTTCTCCCTTCTCCTTCTCAAATATTTCTTTGTTTCGGGCTTACGCATGAATTCTCCTGGTACCCCAGATTGATTTCTCCTGTTGTCAAGAGCAGTCAGTGACATTTACTGGAATAGGGCTCCTCAGGAATCATGGAATCATAGAATCACAGAATAGTTAGGGTTGGAAAGGACCTCAGGATCATCTAGTTCCAATTCCCCCTGCCATGGGCAGGGACACCTCCCACTAAACAATGCCACCCAAGGCTCTGTCCAACCTGGCCTTGAACACTGCCAGTAATGGAGCATTCACAACTTCCCTGGGCAACCCATTCCAGTGCCTCACCACCCTCACAGTAAAGAATTTCTTCCTCAT
>JAOEHY010032545.1:16168-64979 GCA_025447955.1 Psilopsiagon aurifrons | reverse complement strand
GGGCAGGATCACCTCCCTTGACCTGCTGGTCACACTCTTTTTGATGCAGCCCAGGATACGGTTGGCTTTCTGGGCTGTGAGTGCACACTGCCAGCTCATATTCATTTTTTCATCAACCAACACCCCCAAGTCCTTAGCAGGGCCCAGATACATAGAAATTACAGAATGTTAGTTCTTCTGCTATAGAAGATAGCAAGATTTCCTATCTGTCTGAAACTTGTCATGGCATAAAGATTCAGGAGCAGGGGACAGGAGCAGGCCGTCACATCTGCTGGGAGGGACAGTCACATCTGCTGGGAGGGACACCAGGACTGTTGCTCAGCAAATACATTCAAAATTGGACTTCAAATTACAGAACTACACCCCCCCCCCGCCCCCAAATCCCTAAAATTAATATGTTGACAGTAGGTCTACTAAGAAGCAATACAAGATCAAGTAATTTCCCATTTACCAGCCTGATTTAATAACTACGTTTGAATTGAGTCAGGCTGCAGCTTAAACTTCTGGGTCTCTGCAGAGCGGTAACTATCTTCGTATTGCCATTGGAGTTAGGACATTGCTTGGTTGCAGCCGTGTTAGGACTGTGTATTGATATATTTGAGATTGCTCTCTAGAGCATGTTTCAGAATACTTTATACAGCCTGTATGTGTAGGAGCAGAAAAAGAGTATGTATAGAAACATTCAAAAGCAATGTGATAGCTAAAGAAAATCAAACAGAACTGCCAGAGCAATTAATGTTTGTGTCAATCAATGAAAATTCTAGGGCATTGTTAGGGGTTTTGTCTCAAAATTATTTTGTCCTTCATACTGTGATTATTGCATTTATATTTAAAGAAGTAAGAGAGTGAAGACAAAAAATATTACATATTATCTCTTTCTGTGAAATATGAAAACATAGAAGATGATATCTTCACATCTGTTAGGTCTTAAGGCTTTAGTGAGCTGTGCCAATAGGATACCTACATATATTCTCTTAGTCTGTATTCATTTTCTTTTGTCGTGAAATTGTTAGTTTATTGCTTTCTGTGTTCTGGGAATATAGACAGTAAGGCTCCATATGACTGTTAAATGTGTGTCTCTCTGTCACTCTGGCAAACATGGCAAAGTGTTTGTTTTATTTATTTCCCTAAAAGAAGTGAAGAACAAATTATAATACTGGAAATATATACTCTGAAGAGCACCAAATTAACCTTTTATTTGTGAGTCAAATAAATGAATATGTATCAAGACTTTAATTTACTGATTTAAAAAAAAAATGCTTTGGAAATGCTACTGCACCGACAAATTAACATGTTTGTTTTTACTTTGTAACTGTAGTACATTTACTCCTAAAATGCAAGGCAGACGGATGGGGACTTCAGGGAGAATCACTAAGAGCACAAGTGTGAGTGGAGAGATGTATAAGCTGGAGCACAATGACGGGAGTCAGTCAGACACGGCTGTCGGCATGGTTGGAACAGGTGGGAAGAAAAGGCGTTCCAGCCTTAGTGCCAAAGTGGTTGCCATAGTGTCTCGAAGGAGCAGAAGCACATCTCAACTTAGCCAAACAGGTGAGTGAGACACACGCTCTTCGGAAATAGGACCTTCACCAAAAGTGGTTATTTCATCCGTGGCATCTCTGTTACATGTATAAGGATATAGATTACTCAGGAGATAAGATTTTCCAGCTGTGAATAAATTTCTAGGATATTAATTTTCTTAGACATCTGCAGGAAACAATATACTAATGCTTTTTAGAATATGTACCATAAAAGCATTCTGTCCTGGTCAATGAAAAATCTTTCTATGTCTCAGAAGCCTTGTTAGGCTTTGAAGGTAGGCAAGGAAATATAAAAACAAGCATGTGGATATGAACAGTAGATAATGGTTCGACTATGAGCAGATTTTTTGTGGATATGGAATTTCTTCTAGCACAAGAGTTGAGTACAAACGGTGGAATTGGAATCTAAGCAAATGAGTGGCAGTTACGTAACTTCAACAATAGGCTGTGCCTATAGTGCAACAAATGTTTGCAAAAACTTCCTTTGATTTCTTAGTCAAGATTAAATCCAGTAGTTTTTTCTTTTAAAACAACAGTGGCAATTTGGGGTCAGTGATTTCAGATAAATTGGATGGCAGCATGATGCTTCATTAGGAACATAAGACTTCCAGTTCTTTTTTGCGTCTTCAGAAATCTTAAAAGCTTCATATCTGCATAGCCTGAAGGAACAAAAGCTTATGCTGAAAGATACAAAACGGAAAAAAACCCAAACCTGCTTTAAAGTCCCCTTTCTGCTCCTGCTGAACCTCAGTGAAGGTTTTTGCTCTTGTCTTCAGTAGGAGCAGGGTCTGGCCTGGGGGGGTTTCTTAGTAAAAGAAGGAAAAGAGAGAGGAAAAGCTTCAGCCTATCATAGAATGCATATGCACACATATTGCAGCAGTCCTCTCTCATAGTCAGGGCAATCTAAACTAAGGTAAGTAACAATATTATTTATATCATCAACTATCTTACCCTCTTACCTTCCTTTTATTGCCAGATTGAGCAGCAGAAGTGATTCTTTCTAATGTGAAGTTTGGTCAGCTTCAACAAAAAAGATTGTAAAAAACTTTTCTACACAGTTCTTTTATGAATTTTGAGCCAGAAAGAATATTATCATGTAGTTGTACTAAGTGATAGATGTCATAGTTGTCTTTGAAGCCCAGAACAATAATTAATATTGTGTTGCTCAAAAAATCACTCTGCCTGAATACTATTTATACAGGAAGATGGTAATTTAGATGCATCAGAATCAATGACATGCTCTTAAAGTAATAAAAAGTGTTACTGTATGACAGAAAGGATTTTAGGTTGGCTTTTTACTCCACTTACTATAAAGAAAATATTTTAAGTATTTTCCAGAATGTTTTTGTGGTTTGATCTAACATTCATTTTAATTCTTAAATGTCATTGAAATAGGAACTGCCATGACAGAGAAAATCTTTGTTACATCTTGCTCAGTAGTGCAGCTCTGACCAGGAACCGGGGCTGTAAGCCTAAAAGAAAGGCACAGGTGCTACTAAACATTTACCTTGCATGAACCCTAACTCAGTGAAGTTAGTAAATAACTTCAAATCTAAACTGTGACTTTGAAACACTTATCAGCATTATCTGTTTAAAGCTCAGGTGTTCCCATTTATCATGAAATGACACTCTAGCTCTCCAAATTTTCTTGGTGTAAATTTCAAAGCGAAGGGAATTTTGCAAGGAATGGTGCAACTAAAGTTATAATGAATCTCAAGCAGCAATTCAAATATGAAAAGTATGATTATGTCTTATTTATGATTGTAAAACAGAGTTGAGAGTGGTATTTACTTTGCCTTTCCATGGCTCAGGCAAACAGTACTATCTGTGGTATAAGCAGAGCAAATAAAATGCGGCATGTTTTGTCAGTCATGATTTTGTTAATTAAATTATGTCACAAATCAGTGAGTTGAACTAATACATTTTTTAGAACAATAAGCACATGATACTTGATAGGTTTTTTGCTGGAGAGTAGATAGGTACTCATGCCTTAAATTAGGGATCCACTTTCCTTCCTTCCTGCAGTGTACAAGAGGGAAGGAGAAATCTGAAAAGGTCTAATTCATTTTAATGTGTTATGCTTAAGTATCTTAGTAATGTCTCCACTACTGAGATTTGAAACAAAAATCTGTTTTGACAGTATAATATAAACAAGGTCCTTAAAATTGATGGTGTGAAAATCAGTTCTAATAGTCAAAATCTGAGTTTTAAAACTGGTGTG
The DNA here is from genome assembly GCA_025447955.1 of Psilopsiagon aurifrons. Taxonomy (NCBI): domain Eukaryota; kingdom Metazoa; phylum Chordata; class Aves; order Psittaciformes; family Psittacidae; genus Psilopsiagon; species Psilopsiagon aurifrons. The sequence continues at coordinate 61,217 of JAOEHY010032545.1, read as the reverse complement.
GAGGTGTACAGGCCTCCCAAAAATGGTGTCAGGTATGAACTTTTGTTACAGCTCTACAGCAGCTGAAGGTAATGCTGTTGACACAGAGCAGGTATTTTAAGGGAAGTATGAAAAATACAGAAATGTATGTGCAGCCTCCTTAGTTTTTCCTGTCTTTGACAGTTTAATTTTTTTTCCTATGATTTTCATGATTGGAAGTCAGATCTGCATGACATAATACAGTCCTTTGTTTCTGAGAACTCAAAAAAGAAGAAATAAAAGGTCAGATATTTCTTGAAAATTGGAGCTTCCATGTTTTTGTGGAACATGTAGACCTGAAATTCTTGTTTACTACTGTCTTCAAAACCAGTGAAATTAATTTCCATCCTGCTTATTTTTGTTTGAAGAAATTGTCGATAAGGGCTGAATTTTACTTTCTGTAAGTAATTCTTGCTTTTAGCGTACTGCACAAGTTTTATCTTACATAAAAATAGAAGTGATGTGTATGAAACTGCTACTAGGTAGCTATTATTTCTAAGATTTTTATTGTCTTTTCAATTGAAAAAAAGGAGTGTGTGTGTGTGTGTGAGCCTGTGCATGCTAGTACGGGTCTATACATACACACGTGGACCACTTTACGTACATGGGGCAGATCCACTTGCATCTTAGATATAGAAAGGGCCACTAACCACATTATTTTGTGCAACCTTGATCAGTGCTGTTGGAAAATAGTTATGCTGAATATGTGCCTTATAAGATTGTTAGTGAAAGAATTGGGCTTTGTTTTTGTGTAAACCCGCAAGGAAAAGTGTATCTTTCTGCTGCACCTTCTGTTTGATTATGTTTAAGATTTCATAATAACAAAATCCTTACTTACTGTGCTTCATTCATTGTGCCCACAAATTGGATAGATTGTGTAGTTCATCAAAAAAAGCTTGTGATCTTCTGGCAGTATTCCTAATGGAAATCCAGCTCTGCTATCACAGTTAAAAAGAAGAAAAGAAAAAGGAAAAGTAAAAAAAAAAAAAAGAAAGAAAAAGGGAAGCAAAGCCCTCAGAAAGACCACAGAAGAATGAAAATAGCTCCAGGCGTATTCAGTAAAATTTCAGTTGTAATCCAGCTTTTGTAGCTTTCTTTGCAAGCCTGTATTTTTGTATATAGATATATACATATATAAAACTTAATTATATAACTGGAGAGTTTTCTAAATAATTACAGTATCTAAACTTTATGTCATAGGAGAATTACAGGAAAAAGATTATGATAGGAAAGCATCATCTGCTGTTCCGATTTGTGATACAGCACTTCATTGCCCTAAAGATATTCTTATATTAGTTTCCCAACCACTAAGTGACTGAGGGAGTACTGGTGACTGCATTTTGATTTCGGGTCCTGGGTTTGTTTTTAAAGAGGAAAAAACTGGTGCTGTTGGAGGAAAGAATTTTATTACGGAATTTGTACCATAAATAGAGACATAATAATGCATTTAAAGTGGGTATAAGCAATGGTCACCAGTGAGGTGGTCACCAGTGAGATGAGTTCTGGAGAACAGAAAAAGCTCAATCTCAAATAAACAGAAGTATTCCCATTTCTAGATCCCTCTCAGTTTTCCTGGTGCATGCAGAGGTATGCCACAGGAAGGTGAAGGTGTTCCATCCTTTTCTTTGTAACCCCTGGTCAGCAGCTGGAGGTTTAGAAAGGTCATCTGCTAATAGAAGCATGCTTCTCTTGTTCTTTTTAAGTGCTAACAGTGCTTAGCAACCATTCTGGCACAATATCTTCACCATCTTGCTCTCAGAGATTCAGTAGTGCCACATCTCTATGACATAGTCAGCCTGATGCAGTTGTCTGCTGTGTCAGCAAGATGGATTTTTCTCTTTAAGGCAAATGGGCATGATGGCCGGCTCTGGTTTTGTTTGTTTTAAAAGAAGGACTTTCATTCTTTATCCACTCCACTTCTGATGACTTTCCTGTCAAAAAGCATTGAGAATAAGCATTTCAAAGGAATTGCAAAGTAGTTTGGGAATGTTTACTTAAGATATCCAAACAGTTCAGGTACAAAGACTGAAAATAACAGCTTTGAGATAAATATGGACAAAACTACCAGAGATGTGACTGGTGAGCCTTTTGAGACATGGTCTCTATTTTTTTTTCACAAATTTAGTTCTGTAAGACTACTTTTATTGCTCAACACCATTGATGTCAGTGTTCTGACCAGTTTTCCATTGAAGTTGCTTGAGAAATATTAGTGATCTCATGTAAGAGACAGATGAGACTTTGAATGTATATTGTTCCCATTACTGGCTCAAAGCAGTTCATCTTCTGAGACTGATCTTAAGAAGACTTTCTCTTACGGTTTCATTGGATAACCGAAGTTTAGGTAAATGTTCAGAAAAGACAATCCCATCATTGTACAAGTTGTCCTCCAGTGGTGGAGAGTATGATGGTTCACTGGAAGTACTTCATGACTGTTAGCAAGCAGAACTATGATCTGGTAAAAATAATACTGCTTGGGAAACATGGAAATTAATCAGAGTAAAGCAGTCTTTCAGGCTTAGAACTACAGCATTTCAGAGTAGACACTTCTAGGAAAAAGTAAATCTCAGTTTTTCATTCTCATAATCTTTGGGAATGCTAGCAGAGAGAATTTTCTGTCCATCCTTGTAGTAAACTTATCATGCAGCAAGAGGTTTCATACAGGTCTAGTACAGTCTAGATCTGGGATAGTACAGACAGATAAAACAGATAATAAATCAGAAATAAAATATGCTAGAGGGTGAAGGCCTTTGAGACAACGAGGGGCATATTTTTTTCTTCCTTGAGAAAGCCATTGCTTCTTTTCATGATTTTATTACTTTTTCAGAAGCTTTTCTTGCACTGGGCAGGCTTTTTTATTTTATCCACAACTAATTTTGATTGTCTGAGTTTCAATTATAAACAATGAAAAAGCTGCATTTCTGAGCATGATTCTTTTAACTCATTATATTTTTTCATTTCTTTTGTTATGTTTGTGAAAGACATTGTATTTATTCAGAAATTACATTTATTTGATAAGAAAGCTGAGTGCTAGCCCAAAGTTCAAAAAAAATCACCTAGACTTCAGTAAATCATCTCTTAGTTATTAAACTGGATGGAAAGCATGGATACTAGTAAGGAATACTGGAAGTCAGGAAGAAACTGGTTAGAAGGCAGGCATCAGCTGGTTTTATTAAAACAAGAACCAGAGAGTGCTTACTGACTTTTTAAGATAAAACACACAGGCAGATCTTGTTAATATTTTAATGAGAGATAGTGTGTGTGTGCTGATAGAATACGCTGATGATACTGATTCGGAAAATATGTTGGTTCCAGGTGATACAGAGGAAGGACTGATGAACTTGAGGACTAGAATTAATAGAACTCAGATTAAATGTGATTATGCAGATTGAAAGTTCATTCCTTTTAGAATGACTAATGAAAATTTCCAGGTGCAGTCTGGGAGCTCTGTCATCTTGAAAAAACAGGAGGAGGAGGAAGACATGGATATAATAAAAATCACAGGCTGAATATAAGATATGTGTAAATATCTGGCCAGGAAAAGGCAAATTCTATCCTGGGTGCATCAGGTGAGATGTTCGCCTGGGGAGCTATGAAAACGTTAACATCACTGAATGAGGCACAGCTGACAGCTCATCTGGAATACTGGTCACTCAGCATTCAAGAAAATGAATCGTGGATTTCTTTGGGAATTGATACCAAGAAGGATGATTTATTGCCTGATTTGTCCAGCCTATAAAAATGAAGGCTGAACATGGATATGATTATTCTGTACAAATGCAATGAGAGTAAACATCTAAAAAGCTGAAGAGTTTTTGAAGCTAAAGGGCAACACCATCAGAAACTGTGGTATAAGAACAAATGGTTATAAATTTGAATAAATTTTGTATTTGTCTTGAAATTACAGTAAAGTTTTTGTCAATAGAGAGAGTGGTATCTTAAACCTCTCAAAGCATTTAACATACTAGGGACAAAACAGTACTTTGGGGGGTTTAATATAATATCCCACTGCTGTGTTCATAGAGTTTCTTTTCTGATGTTCTTTTTTGTTGCCATCTCCTGTTCATCCGGCTGAAATGCTATGATCTCAACTTTTCTAATGTAGATTCAGAAAATTGAGAGTCAGAATTCCCATGAGTTTGCAGCTGTGCAGTTACTCCATGGGTTTAGTTTTGTCTTCTCTAATTCACTGTGTTGTAGAGGAGAATTTTCAAGTATTCACTGACATTGGGCGTTTATCTCTTTGAGGATACCTACCCTTTACACAAGCTTCCTTACCTCCGTTTTGTTACCTGAAGTCGGCACACTTTGCAAGTATTTTTCTTCATGCTAGACTGCTTGTCCCTGACAAGTAACTTTCTGCAGCCTGGCAGAAGTGTGGTGCCCTGTCCTGCAGCTCACTCATTAGCCTTGTTTTGCTGTTCAGTATTATCTCTGTGAGACTCTTTCCTATCCTGTCCGGTATGTCATTTTTTCCCAGGGCAGGCCGTTAGTGCTTGTTCTGTGTAGTTGTGATCTGTGAGGACAGTGGCTCTGTTGCATAAAAAGAACGGAGGGAGATTGACATTAAATGGATTTTTCTTTTCAGCCAAGCTAAAAAAAGTCTGTAGTGCTGCAGCAGGGTTCGTTAGGGAGGGAGACAGGATCTGGGCTCTAAACTTAACTGACACCCTGGCAGCAAAACACAATACCCTGAAGCCAGCAAAAGTTTCACAGAGGTCCTGCATGCACTCAAATGTTTATACAGCGGGAGGGGGGAAGCGAGCAAATGGATAAAGAAGAATATTGCAAACAAAGAAAAAGACCGGATTATTTTTGTAAGAGGAGCTCTTTGTTCTGGTAATGATACTTAATTCCTTGAAACTGTTGAGTGAATATAAGCATGTTCTCTTTTATTTACCATTGCCGTCTAGCTGAGGAATTCAGTGCCCTTAATAGAAACATAATTCAGTTCCAGTTACTCATCTTCCGAAAAATTTCCTAATAAGGGCTAGTATTTTCAAACAATGTCCTGCTGCTCTGCTGAGTTTGTGTTACATATGGCTCTTCTCCTTTTCCCTGAAATATAAATTCTGACTTTGCCCTCTGTTATGTAGTTGGTTGACTTGTACTCAGAAGTATTCGTTTTGCTTTCCTATTTGCAATTTCTACCTAGATTTTTTTTTTAAACAGAGATATTACTGCAGTAATAACGCTACTTTGGGCTATTTTGTATATATAATTAGCATGGTGTTTAGGAGAATTTACTGCTTTCCAAAAGTATAATCTTGATTTCAGCTGGCTGTGTCATACATGTCTTGTAGAACTGTAATTTCAAAATATGTCAAATGTATTTAATAAGTGGAGCTTCAGTATGTTTCTGTTGTACTTTTTATGAAGCATTTTATACCTACTGATAATTCTAACTGTATTTAACTGAGCTGTGTTTGAAGGCAATTTTTATTTCCTTTTTTACCCAATTCACACTGTGTTCACAAGTTTTACTTTGTGCAAGTAAAAACACTGAGTTTAAATAATATCAAAGTTATGACAGAAAAAGCAAATAGAGCGATGCCAAAGTACTATCAATAGTGGGAAAAAAAAGGCTACTTATCTCACATTTCTGCATAAATGCCTACCTGTAAGAGAATGTCATCCTTAAACTTGAATTTTATTACTCTTCATATACTTCTTGCCTGATAAGGTCCACAGCTGGTGGCTTTCTTGAACTTGTGGGATTATCTAGAAAAGCTTAGAATATCTGCAGTCATCCAGAGGAAGAATGCTCTCATTCTGTGGTACAGGAATGAATTCCTGTCTCACAGAAGAAAAAAGCCTCCTTTGTTTAGAGTCAGAGGATCTAGCTAAATTTTGGTAGACCTGAAATTATTTTTATTTCCTTTCCAAATCAGTATTTTCCTTAATTAACATAAGCTTTAATCTTTGACTGAGATAGCCTGTTCAGCATGGCACGACTCATTCGGTTTTGAAGTGTTCATTTGGGAACTCAGGCTATCTAGTTTAAAACTTGAAAGAATAGAAATAAACCCAGGAAGAATGCAAATAGCTGGATCTGCACAGTGCTGTTCCAAGTATGAAGGGGGGGGGCAGAACTGACTTGTCATATGCAATCATCTACTCAAATGGCAGCTTAGGTTGTCACAATTTTTTTTGTTTGATTTTGCGGTTTCTGACACTGTGGCCTTTTTCTGATACTTTTAATAAGTGTAACACAGTTTCAAAGAGCAGATCAAAATATTTTGTAGAAAGAGAACTTTGAAATCTGGCCAGTACATTATAGTATTTCTTACATACCATTCATGCTATTATTCTTCTTCTCAAGTAATTGAAGAATTTGCAATAATGTAGAAGATTTTTTTTAACTATTCTTAATTTTTCACCAGGAACAAAGAACTGAATTTTTCTTTTCCCTCTTTTCTTTTACAGATCACCTTTAATGTTTTGCTTGCTTCAGTGTAGTTACAGTCAAGACAAAGTAGGTCTTTGCATCTAAATATGGGCAGAGACTCTTCTTTGAATCCAGCACAGTATTTCAAACACAAGTATCATATCTCTAAATCCATTAGGGGCGAGAAATTATTTAATCCTGAATCTTTTATAAAATAGTTCTATTTTTTTTAAATAAAAACTTTTGACTTTTTAAATATTGAAGAGTTGTTTTCTACAACCTTTATAAAGGTGTTTCAATCATACATTTGATAGTAAGATAGCAGTGGGCTGAGTTTAAAAAAAGTGGAGTTAGCTGCATGCAAAGATTCAGAGGCACTATTTCAGTCTCGTTTATCAGTTTACATGTGAATGTGAAGATGGGCTTTGAGGGATCTTTCAGTATTTTTGCTGGCTAGGAATAGAACTGCTAGCAACAGAATCCAAATGAAAAGCGGTAAATATAACCTAAGACAAAAAGAGGATCAAGTGTCTTTAAGGGATTTTCAAGGGTAATAATGATAATAAGGATAACAATAAAGCTTGCTGCTTTTATTGCAGCTGATGATGTTAATGTATTTATAAAAAGTCTGTATACATATCTATATAGAGTCTGCAATGCAGATAATAGCCCTTAGATACTCTGATTGTGTGTCGTAAGGGATGAAACATGTAGAACTCAAAAGATGAAAAAAGGTGTTCCTAGGGTTTGGTTTTTTTTAAATGATTTTCAAGGGTTTTGGCAGTTCATTAAGTTGGATGAAAAATGGTACAAGATCTATTGGCCTGTGATGTCCATCTTGAAAGGACACAATTCAGCTAGAGTATTTCCTTAAATATGAAGAAACATGAATGACATTTTAAAACCAAATGCTGACTGCATCAGGTAGAGCAGGTATCAGTTGAAAAAACGCTTCAGTGTTGCTGAATCTCCCTTATTATTTGTTTTTCTTTTTCTTTTATTTTTCCTAATAAAATATTTAGCTGGAAAATTTCACCCAGCTTTGCAAAGCCATGTTGGTACACTGTTGCCCCTGTAGGAGCTCTGCATGCAAATAGGTAAGAGCCAGGACAACAGCCACCCTATGTGCAGTGGGTCTTCTCTCTGAGCACACCTGGGGTACAGTCCTAAAAGCAACTCCCTTCTCCAATACTTTCTACAGATCATGAAGAGATCAGCTGGCTGAGACCCAAATAACAGCAGCACTGCAGGACAGGAGGGGATATATCATAAACGAGGACAGTCACTGGCCCCATTCCCGCTTGCTTCTCTGGCAGCGTATCTGCTAGGCAGGGCTATTGACCAGTCCAGTGTTGACTTTGTTTCCAAGAAGAGAAGGAGCAGCAGTCTAATGTAAACAGTGTGACAAAGGAGTTTGATCTCTGAATGCCTAACTTCTATTGCCCAGTGTCCCCTTCATACTTTAGATGGCATATAAATTAAATAAACGTAAGTAATGACCAATTTGGCAAGTCTTAAAGTAGAATGAAGATAGAAGAGATGAAAACAAGCAGCACATCATATAACTTGCTAGTTCAAGGTTGCTTCCTGCCAACCAATCCGATACACAAAGAGATGGGGAAAAAAGGGATTGAGGCACTCAGTGAATTTCTGCTTCTTCAGGACAAAGCTAGGCCCTTCAGGGGCATCCACTTGCACTTCATGTATAAACGATTCTCATGCACAGTGGGGGTTATCCCATGAAAATGATTTCTCTCTATGCATGTGAATGACTTTCCTCAAAACATACCAGGCGTGATTTCTTTTTAAGGAATTCGGTCGGAGACTAGTGAGAATTTAACGGAGGTTTTGTCTTTGAATATGATTTCTTATTTTTACACTATCTTTTCTTTTGTACATGTACTGGTATTTCAAGTGTTTAAATTAAACTGCAGTGATTTTTAGCCACTCCATTTGACTCGCCACTTTGTTGCATCTGCTAGATTTTCTCCAAATTGTCAAGAAAAGTCAAAGGAAAGAAACAGCTCACTAAGTCAGAGAGGTTGAGGTCTCTAAGTAATTGAGCCTGTGCTGTCAAAGTGAAAACATTTTTATCAGCTGTGGCATATGTTTACAGTTTCATCAGCATTTTTAATATTATGCCGAATTTTCTATAGTTTGATGAGCATGTGATTTTGAGAGTGTGATGGTAATATGGCTTCCAGAAGGGCACCAATAGTTTAAAATGTTAAGTTTGGTTAAATCTCTATTAATTTCTATAGCATTGTTGGGTGCTATGTATATCAGTTGTTTCACATAACTTACTCTGAGTAAGGCCTGAAAATACTGGGTAATATTGAAGTTAAATTACCATTTCCTGTTGTACAGGCCTCAATATAGTTACTTACTTAGACCTCAGTAAACCTAACATATTGCCTCTATATATCCTCAGGTCTCTGTTGGAAGGTTCATCCCTGAACTTCCTTGAATTTACTCAAATTTGAGAATTGTTTAGGTTTTTTCAGGCTGAAGTCTACAAATATTTAACTGCAGTGTCAAAGACTTAAAACATTCAAAGTACTGAATGAGTAAACTGGAGGGCTATTGGTTTTTTTTTTTTTTTTTATGGTGATCTGTTTTGTATTTCTCCTCATAACTTACCTGAGAATTGCTTTGGAATTGTGTAGTATTTGTAAGAGTCCTTGATGCTCACAGACGCTCATGCAGAGTTTATTTCATTTACCGATATAGACATTTTTCATATTGCAAAAATTGAGTTTCTGATGCCTGATAGCTTCAAAAGTGTTACTGAACAAGAAGTCTTGGAAATGAGATGTTTTTCTTCTGGGAGGTTCTAGATGTCTGGCAATCCCAACAGAAATTCCTTGTGAGATGGAAGCTTGACTAGTCAGAATTGCCCACACATTCCTGCTAGCTTCTGAAAAATGCATGGTTGGATATTACTGAAGAAAGAAAGCAATCAGAAGAGTCTGCATGAGGAGGCAATGTGAGATACTGCCTCTTTGCACTGTCAGTACAGAGGACAAACCACTTCTCTCTCCTTTGAGCACTCTTGCTGCCTCCTCTCCTCTTTCATGGTGGCTTACAACTCCCAAGTGCGGTCAGACAAGAAGCATTCAAGGGGTTTAATGCTAAGCCTAGAGAAAGCAGTTGTCTTTCTGCTTTACCTTACATCTGTGATTTATGAAGCACAGAAGTTTTGTGGCTAGGTAAGATAGAGTGGCAGCCCAAAACAGACACCCAGTTTCTGTTTTTTTGAAGTTTGGAATTAACTAAGTAACTTCAATTTTAAATGGTGCTTGTAAAACACTGGTGTGAAACACTATTGAAAGTTGGTGGGTTTAATGGTGGCTTTTGTGGTTTTGGGATAAAAGTCAGTCTCTTGGGAATCCATTTATTTGTAATGATTTCTCTGGTCTCAGAACCGAATTTTGTCAGATTGACAAATTATCTTAGCTCAGGTACATGCAAATGCATTTGCTGTTTATAAAACAGATTCAGATATCCAAAAAGCTCTCCCAGGGAGCAATCTCGGCTGTTTTGATTAGCTTTGCTTTTACACGGCTGTTGATGGCTTTATTTATAGCTCTGCTGTTTGATTACATTTGATGATATGAAGGGTTCTCTGTCAGAGCATGGCCAGACTGTAACACTGAATTAGGTATCGATGTGACCTAGGAGTATGTATAAATCAGTTTTACCCATCACTCTTCCTTTGAAAATTATCCTACTAACCATCTTTTCTCCTGCCTGAGCAGCTATTTTCTAGAGTTCATGGGCAGGGCAGGGTGAGGGGATTTCTTTGACAAGGCTCATCTGCTTTCTTCAGTCTGGGTTCCAAAATGACTAAAATGTTAATGGGGGAAGATGTTCTAGGGGCACTGAAAACAAACTCCAGGGTTTATACACAATAGGGTTGGCTTGTTTTTTGCATGCTAAACTATTCTGTTGCAGTTTAGTATTTATAGTTAGGAAAGGAATAATTTGCCAGGAAAACATTTTGAGAGAGTTATTTGTCTTCATCTTAGAGGCATATCATATTAAGAACCTGGTTCTTCTGCTTGGTGGAGGTACTCCACAGCTCTGTGAAGTGGTCAATTCAGAGAGGTCACACACAGGATCTGATGAATCCAGGAAAAAGTCTCTTTCTCTGGAGCCTCAGTAATGTCCTCAGTAATGTCCCTTGTGAGACACAACCACTCCAAGAGCTGGGCATATCAGAACCAAGTTGCATTCATATTGCACTTCTCCTGTGAAAAAGCTCACAGATCTGGCAGCAGTCTCTCACCACAGCAAGAAGAGAGCTGTCATCTCTGGTGTGTCTTGGAACAGGCAATTTTGATCTATGTTATGGAGGGACTATGGATCCAGGTCAGGACTTATCTCTTAACAGACGAAACATTGTCACTGACAAGGGAATCCAGGAGAAAAAGTGACTTGAGAAGGTGACATAGAAACTGTGGTGGGTTTGAGTAGCTGCTCACAGTTTTGCTTGACAGCACTTAAATATAGTTTTATTTTTTTTTGTTCAGGCAGCATTTTTATGCTCTTTGCCTGGGTACAGGCCTTTATACTGTGCTTAAAGGGGAGACACGTGTTTATGGGCAACTTGGGAACAATGGCAAGAAATGTGATGGGATCCCAAATTCTCATGTTAGCCAATGTTTAGGCTCTCTCTGAAATAATTCTCTGCGTCGTAAGTGGTTTCTCTGTTTTGCTCAGTCAATTGCTCAGCATCCATAAGAGCAGCAGGATTTGGTTGCAGATGTACAACCATCTAAGGGTCTTCTAAGTCTGTGTGTGAATGCTAATCAGGAGTTACATACATGTCTGTGTCTATTTTATAATTTTTTTATTAATTGCTTGCATGAAGGGAGCCATTATTTATATAAAGGACAGTCTCAGAAGAAAAGTGCTGCATGAAAAGCCTTCAATAAGTCCATTGTTTAATTGTTTTAAATGTGATCAAATCAGAAGAAATAAGGGAAGGCATTTTTCTGTCTGATGGTCTCCTTTTCTGATAGTCAAATGTCATCATCAAAACTAACACTATGTAATTGATACAAATCTTTCCAGTCAAACCAAAAATTGAATAATGTGTGGATGGAAACAAGAGTGAATTGTAACTGTATTGTAACTCTCATTAGCTGTGCTCTTAACACAACTGTCATGATTCAAGCCTTTCATACCTTGTCATCAGTCAAGCAGAATATGTAATAACAGCATTGTCCTGTGATACCTTATGATGAACATGTAAGTACTTTCACTTATAATATTCTTCCTTTTTTTTAGCATACCATTCACAAAACTATTTGTTTTTTTTCTATTTTGTGTTACTGTCAGATTCTACAAGCTGGAAATGTGATCTTTTTGTCTCAAAGGGCAGAGGGCACAGCAAGTCACAGTGTGCTGCTGCTGTTCATTTAATGCAGCTATGTGTTTGATGCTGGTATGATGAGCTATCTTAGTTTTACTGGGAGGGGAATAACTTTTGAATGTTAATGTTTTTATTCATACTGTGCTTTTTTACTATCGTATTAATATTGCTTTGCACATATAATTGCAAATAGTCTGTTGCTGAAAGGGAAAAAATATTTGGACAACATGAATTTTAGTTGAGTTAAAAGACAGGAGTACAAACAGTGAGGCAAGTCCAGTGTCCAGTTGGATCAATGATGCGTCTCAAAAGAAGGGCTGAATGATGCCCAGTTAGGGTGAAATATGTGGCATCTCCTGACTTTCTTCTCCTCTTTTGCTCTCTGTTCAGTTGGTACCCATCACTACTGTATTGGCAGTACTTATAATAGGAGCCGTGTGCCACGAAGAAGTAGCATCATCAGTGTGTTATAAAAGAACCGTGAATTAAATGAAGTTGCAAAATAGAGAAATGAACTTTGATGCTTTACATCACAGCCTTTCTTTTTCACTTAAAGACCTTCCTTCTTCCCACATGCATGCTAATCAGCATGTGACATACAGAGGTAGTTTTTCTTACTGCATAAAAAGTTCTCTTTGTTGATGACATATACTTGGTTTTAAGAAATCAGTTGCTCTTAAGAGCTTGGTGCTGAAAAATCTCATTGATTTCCAGGCTCAAGAATTTGGTATCTCAGTATGACTGTTCTGTAGGATAAATGGATGACCTTTTGCAGATTGTTTTTTTCTGTTTGTTTTCCAGAGTTTTCCTGTTCAGAGTTGCAATAGCAGTATAGCAATAATTTTGCGATTCCAACTGGAGCAAGAACTGCTATGGCTGCTATGTAAACATGTACTGTTGAACTTTGCTTTGTAGTGCAATTTATTATATACACTCTTTATTTATGTTCTGACTTTTATAGTTCATGTCAGAGCTCTTTAATAGTAGCAACAGTTCTTTGTTCTTTGCATTCTTGGCAGTCATAGACCTTAAAGCATTTTACAAAGGAACAGTAAGTGCCATCATCCCATTTGAGGAGCAAACTCCAGGACTGGAAGTGACCTACTGAAATTGTCAGTCTGCAGAAGAGTCAGGATTTCCAAAATACTGATGACTGTAATTACTAGATTAAAAATTGTTTCTGACTGTTTAAAGTACCTAGGGGCATATTGTAAGAGATACGATACAGTAATCTCACTGAAATGGTGCTGGAAAAGAAACAGCCCTGAGCACCCACAGAGTGTATGCTTGTATGTGTGTGAGCACGTGTGTAAGCTTTAGTTAGGAGTATTGTTTTAAGCAAGCACTCTGTGGGACCTTAAATGTCCATATATTAAACTGTGTGATGTTTACAATACAAACTAGACAGTGCTGGCTTTCTTGAAATCTGAATCTATGGCTAAAAGCAATATGTTTGGCCCCCACACCGTTTTATAGTAGGACTCACCTCTGTGCTGCTGGGATGTGATGTGGGCTGTGCGTACATTCATTCTTGCCTTCATTTACCATCTTTGTTTCTTGTGTCCTGTTAATAAGAATGCTTTATTCGGGGGAGTTCAGTTAAATACTCTACCGGGAAGGACTTGCTCTAAATGTTAATAAAATAGATTGTTCTCTGCAAAGTAAAATTAGCTAAATGAGCAAGTAGTGGCCCATGATTGCTTGACGTATTTTAGTGATATTATTATAAAAGGTATTTTGACCACAAGCTGAGACAGGATTCACTGTAAGAAAGATCTCTAAATATCTTTTAATGTAGTGAACTCGATTAACTGTGAAGAAATGCGTATGTGAGCAGCTCATTACAAAATTACAAAAAGATTCATCCTTCATGGGTAACCTTGAAAATATCTGTTTATACTCACTTTCTGTTGACCATTCTTTCAGCTCATGTTTTGTACTTCAGAGCATAACATGGTAACATTTATTATCTTACTGACAGCACAGTGCTGAACAATCTGTAACAACATCTTTCTATTCAGATTGCTAGTTTTTCTATCAAAATAATAGCTGATCAGTGTAATAATTTGTCTTTACAAAATACATCAAAATACTGTGTTTATCTCCCTTGCTGAATAGAAAGATGGCATGGTAAGACATCGCGTATGAATACCAGGTGTTCTCCTTTCCCTTTGTGATTCTGATGAAAAGCAGACCAGAATTGCACCCTGATTCTGGCTTGGTGTTTTATTTATTATTGTGGTGTTGGGGTTAATAGAACAGAACATACTATAAACTCATGGATTGTAAGTTATATTAAAGACATAACAGTATCTTATATTAATTATATCCCACTAGCTAGGTAATCATAATTATTTCAGATTTACAGGCACCATTGTGGTGGACCAGGATTTTATGGGAAAATTAACTTCAGTTTCTAAAGTGCATTATTTTCCTCACTGCTGAAATACTGTTGTAATACAATTACATGTTACAATATTGTCACATTACAAACATATTGGAAGCTTTATTTAAATATGATGCATTAAGTACGCAGAAGTCCAGGCCAAGGTGTGTTTCGCAGGGAATAATCCCATGGAGATCTACGTATGATGAACTTGGCCCTTGGTGAAAATTCTGCATGCATTTGTGCACAAGTGTTTAAGACACAAAAACCTACTTCTTCCAGATACAGAGGAAAGGAAATATTTAGCAGGACCCTACACTTTAGATTTGTTTTAAATTACCCATGCTTTTATATGAAGCTTGATATGGTCAGTGAGCCCGTGGAGCCCAAAGGTCCTCTGAATATGACAAAAAATATATAGTAAAGTTAAAGCCTTTGAAAAAGTCTTCACTGTACGTGTTCCTCTTTCCCAACTTGGCATAAACGTAGTGCAGTCTTCAGAGAAAGACCACCGCTCAATGATGGTGTCCAATCAGGAGTTAGAAAGATTGCTTTTACTTAGAAATTTTGGTGGAAGAAAACATGAATTATTCTAAGAACTTTTCTGACTACATATTGGAAGGTGTTGACTTAGGAGAAATGCCTTCGACTTTCCTCTAGAACATGGGGTTTTTTTATTGTTGTTAAAAACTAAATACATGCAAAGCTAAGGTAAATAGATGTGAATATAGATGTTATTTTGGAAACTCTAGGCAATTTGGCACACTGTAAGAAAAAATTATAAAGTAAAATAATTTTTAGGTCTGAGTCATCTTTCAGTGACATTGGCTCTGGTTGCCACTGAAACGCACATCAAAACACTTCAAAAGAATCTGGAGATGGTTTTCGTTACATATCTTCAGTGCTGCATCACTAATGGATAGGGTAAATCCTTTGATTGCAGTCTGCTTTTCAAAAATAACCTCTTTCTAATACCTGTCATATTAGTTTTGATGTATTTTATAGTCTAAAAATGGTGTGTTTAACAGCATATAGTTATTATTATCTGAAGGCTCTGAAATATTATACTACGTATGTTACTTAAAACTTATTCAAAGCTGCTTCTATATTGTTTCTTATTCTGGCAGTAGCTGTATCATTTAACATGTCATACCATTTTTATTTTGTGATATTTGCATGCTCTTGGTTTCATCTTTTATTATGATTTTATTAGAAGCTGAGTACAGCAACTTGTACTCAGTAAGAGCTAACCTCTCACACTGTGAACATACCCCCCAAAAAAAGCACTCTCATTAGTAATCACAGTAACCCTGAGCAGCAAATAGGGCTTTATATGTCAGTTCCAAGAAAAAATACTGTCTGAAATAATGCCTGCCAATTACCTAATATTATTATGTCCATCCAGTCTTTACTTTCTTTAGAGGGTAGTAATATCAGTTTTATATAAATGAGGCAGGTTTTATGCACATTTCATTGTTTGTTCTTTTCTCTCCGATATTCTGTCATGTTAGATTCTGTTGTGCTGACAGAGTTTTAAAATCTGATACACTATGGAGGCTATAATAACAAAATTGCTTGTTTCCTTAAACTATTTCATTTCAGGGCAAGATCATGAACTTAATTTTTACCCTGTGATTTTTATTTATATTGGGTATAGCAATCTTTATTTCTGTGGATATCTTGTGTTTAATCCTTATTTTGACAATATATTACCTGCATAGAATTTATGTGTCTTATTTCTGCCTACAGTTTAACTCGCCATCACTATTTATATAGCAACCTGTACTCAATAACAGCTAAGCTCTCACACTGTGAACACACCCAAAAAGAAGCACTCTCATTAATGATCATAGTAATCCTGAGCAGTAAATAGAGCTTTATCTATCTGTCAGTTCCAAGAAAAAAAATACTCTCTGAAATTGTGTAATATACAGATAATAAGAGATTAGTGCATCTGTTCCAAAAAGCCTGACCTTCAGACCATTAGTTCTGCAAGATTCAAGCACCATGGTGTAATCCTACTATGAAAGGCAAGTTTGTTTTACTTTTGTATTTTATGATCTTCATCCGTGAGCTAATATATATATTGAAACCCGTAGAAACAGTGGTACTGCTTGGCTTGAGTTATTCTGTGCTAAGATAGAGAATAAAATTACTGTAAAAGGCAAGTTCTGTTTAACCAGCAGTAAGCCTAGGACTGTGAAAATAAGGTTTGCTTATCATATTTTCATTTTCTGCCATGTACTCTGGGGAACCATATTTCTATACGCTATCTGCAAGTAAATTTGGATTTCAAAATCAGTGGTTCAGACTGGCTGATTGATTATTGTAGATATTCATGTTTGGTTTTATGCTGTGGATTTGAAAGTTGCCCTTCATACCGAGCTGTTCAGTTTCCACTGCTCCTTCAAATTTTCTTTGGTGCCAGTATTCATGTGGAATTCTTAGTTTTCCACTTGATTTTAAAATGGTTGTCATCTCTTCATCTGTTACAGGTTTGTCAGTGCCTTCTATATCAAACAGCAAGAAAAGTTAATGCTCAATCTTAACCTCTGCTTTTGTATAATACCGAAAGAGGAAAATGGCCTGCTGAATAGTTCAGAAGTACTGGCATTAGCTTCATATTGTACTGTAATGTCTTTTATTGGCATCCATTGAGCAACATTTGCAGATACTGTATTAGTTCAAGACAAGTGCATTTGATCATTAAACTTACTAATATGCCTGCACCATTGCATTAAAATTATAGTTCAAGTGACCCTGTATTTTAGTTGGCATATTAGTTTAGAAGTGTTTTCACTTCAGAAATAAGTAGAAATTTGGGAGGGAGATGTTATTTTCTATAGAGAGAGGCTCTATTAGCACCATTTCATTTTCTTTTTCCATCTCATTCTGCCTTATATTTGAAAGGGCTTTAAAATTTGGTAAATACTCACTGTCTGCTTACATTCATTGGCTCTAATTCAGATGTTCTCAAATATTAATTTTTAACATATGGCTAATTCTCCCTTTTGCTTTTGTTTTTCTTAGCTTTTTATCATGTTTGTAACATACTAATTATATGAGAAATCTATCATCAAACAAGCCAAGAGTTGCAATAAGGAAATATTGCTTTGTAATTAAATTTTAGCATAATTTACCAGTTAAAATACAGAACAACTCTTCCTGTATCAGTATCCTTTCTGCCTGGTGTCTGTTGACTGTTGTCTTATCTCCTTTTGCTTTGAGAAAGGCAAGTGCTTCCTCACTAAGCAAGGTCTACAACCCAGAAAGGAGAGCTGAGGAGAATAAGAAATGGACAGCCATAGGGACCTGCAAAAATAACTTGGATTCATTTTTAATAGCACAAGGCATGCTGTTACCAAAAATCCTACTATCTCACATCTCTCCTTACTTTTCCTATTAATCAGACCACTACTGATGCTGTGGCAATTTTTTGTGCTGGTGTGTATCATCTGTGGCACAGTTGAAGCTTTTTTTGTCTTTCCAGTAGAGTTTTCTTCAGTGTCTATTTGATAATGGACATAAATGAGCAATATTATATGCAAACCTTATGATTTTGTAGCAGAGTTATGCCAGAGGATTCATTTGGGAAGTTTGGCTGAACGATCTGTCTCTAAACTGAGCCTTTGTATACCATTGTCCACTTTCAATAATATAAACACAAAGGGAACAATTGTATCTTAGAGTTATGCAGTGTTTATCTAGCTCAGATCCACTGCCCAAGTCCGTATGTGTTTTTGCATACTGACTGCTGTAACTGAAAGAAACCAGTTTGAATTTAATGCCACAAACAGCTGTTTTAAAGCAGAAACATTCCGTGACTCACATTACTTACCTGCCTTAACTACTACTGTGAATAAAAAGCTGATTAAAAAAGACAAATTTTGCACCAGTGGATTTGAACTATAGCTGGCCAAAAGAAGGAGCCTCTCCTGAGTTTTCTAGCCTCCCTTCTGGCAGGTGTTAGCTGGGCTGACCTCAAATGTGAGAGGTAGGTCTGTATGTCATTGCAATGCAGCTGGCTTGGGACTTTACTGTATAGTCGTATTTTAAAAGAAACTTGTAAGTGGAGCACACCTTAGCACAAGCACTTTGGCTGAAGAAGAGCATGGCTGCGTTTTACTGTAGCTGAAACTTCAGTGGGATCACCGATGGAGATGCGAAGTACAACTGTGCTAACAAGGCTGTAAAAAGAACATGTGAATTTGTGTTTAGCAGTGTAGAAAGTTTAATGAAAGTTTGTCTTAGGGTCTGGTACTTTGGAGGTTGCCCAGAAAAATTTACTCTGTAGAGAGGATGAGCCTAATATTTCAAGACGCATTGGAGCTCAGATTCCCTCTTCCTGCAGTAATGGAACTGTTACACATCCAGAAGAGCAGGTCAGACAGTTTGTGTTGGTTTTGGCTGGGGCAAATTTTCTTCACAGGAGGTGGTATGGGGCTGTTTTGGGGATTTGTGCTGAAAGCAGTGTTCATAATACAGGGATGTTTTAGCTCTTGCTGAGCAGTGCTTACACAGTCATGGCTTTTTCTGCTTCTCACCTCACCCTACCACCGAGTAGGCTGGGGGTCCAACAGAAGTTGGGAAGGTACACAGCTGGGACAACTGACCCCAGCTGACTCAGGGGAGCATCATATCATATCATACGACATCATGCTCAGCATATAAACCTGGGGAAGAAGAAGGAAGGGGGATTGTTTGGACTGGATTTGGTCTCACCAAGTAACTGCTGGGTATGATGGAGCCCTCCTCTCCTGGAGATGGCTGAACATCTTCCTGCCGATGGGAAGTGGTGGATGAATTCCTTGTTTTGCTTTGCTTGTGCATGTGGCTTTTGCTTTGCTTTCCCTATTAAACTGTCTATCTCAACTCACAAGTTTTCTCACTTTTACCCTTCTGGTTCTCTCACTGGGAGGGGATCAGGTGGGTGCCTCTGTGAGGCTTAGTTGCTGGCTGGGGTTGAACTATGACACAGTTATAATTCTAGAAAGGGGGTCTGATCATACAAATAAGAAATATAGGGAATGTTTTTTCCTGGGACCAGAATAAGAAATGAGCATAGAGGAGGATAGGCTGTGACCAAAGTGGGGGCATTCTGGGAGCCTTTGGTGTGAGAGCCTTCTTTCCATGGGTTTTTTTATACAAACTTTAAACTTCTGTTGAGTTTCCCCAAGCAAGAGCCTTGGGGCATAGGGAGGGAACTTCTGCACACTTGACATAAGTGCAGCTCTTTGTGTAGAACTGCTCAGTGTGGCAGGCTGGTCTAGGAGCCTTTGTCATGCACGTGCTGAAGGAGTGTCTCAGGGGGGTGACATGCACACATTAGCAACTACCAACATCATCATTTCATTCTTACCATGGCACTGTACTCATCTTTGGAATAAAAATCTTTCCATTTATTTCTATGACTGAATTGCATGCCATACTACTACATGTTTTTCAAAAAGGTGGTAAGCCACGTTCTATGTGGTGTTCTGAGCATCATTTCTAAATGCTTACTGCAGAACAAAAAGATACAAATTACTTTAACCATTGCATTACATAGGAAACCTGCGCCTGCGCAATGAATATAGGTGGGCATTTCTTGCAGAGGTGTGACATGAGATATGCGGCTTCCCTGCTGCAGAGGATTTTGAATTTGTTATTCACCTATACAGTATTTGCAATCATAAGCCCTGTTACATGTTTATTAGCTGGAATGTGCAGTATAATTTGTGGTATTTTTCTCATTAATTGTTTTACACTATATAATCACAACTTCCCCATAAGTCAAAGATCCACTAGGGAGAAACTTATTGCATGCATGGTTTTCATTTTTCACCCTATTGTCATTCTTTTTGAAATAGGTTTTTTTGTTTCATTTGACGAATGCCAAGTCATTTCTGTTCTCCTTTCTATCTTTAATCAATCTGATATCCAGTTTACCATGTGCATTATGTTGGAAACCTCCTTTATTTGTAAAAGAGACTGAAAGAACTTCACTTCCTACAGTGCTTGAATGCCAAGTTGAAAAGATGTGCCAAATTAATTGTGAACCGTAGCAAGAGGAAAGCATATTACTTTTTCAGAATAGAGTATTAGGAAAACTGAACAATTTGACATGGAAATAACCACATGCTAAAGTCTGTTTCCTCAGAATGAAGTTTAAAGATGAAAGGAGTAATTGAAACATAAAGTTCTGTTTGCAGAATGCATATGGGCTTTCAGAGACAATTAAACTTTGTTGTATTCCGGTCGGTCTAAGGCAGTAACATCATTAAGACTTTTCTGAAGCATAACTGTTTAATGCTAACTTGGTGCTTTCTCAGCTTTGAAATCATTCAGATAATTTTTGGACCAAAATTCATGAAGAATGAGTCAAAATCGCACGAGTAGAGAAATGTGTTTCTGGGTTTGTCTGATTCTCCTCATCCAGTTCAGAACAGCAGTGTTTAAAGAATGCATTGACCAAGGTTGCCAAGAATATTTTGTGCTCTTCTCTACTTGCGCATCACTAGAAAATACATTGCTGACTGAATGTTTTTAACCTTTCAGCAATACACTATGAAGTGCTAGCTGGCAGGTAGCTCAGTGCTCTTTCCACTGCAAGGCCCTATAATGTAATCGCAGTTTTAAAAGGAACTTGTGAGTGAAGCAACTTGATCATTCCTCACAGTGCTGCAGTGCCAAGTGGTTACAGGAGAACGAGGGAGAGGCAACAACAGGACCCCAGAGATTTATTCTACTCAGAAAGAGCACAAGATACTTAAACAAAGGTGAAGCTGCTGTAGGCGCCGTCTGCTTGCTAAGGATTATATTGTAGATGATGTTTAATTTTGCTTAAACCAGAGGTAAGTCTGTATTTTCTGTGTGTTACTGTGATAAGCCTACTTATTAGTCTGATTTAGCAGTGTGTGTGAGTCTGGGTGTATAACTTTGCAATGCCACAGTCACTAAGGAAAAACCTGTGTATCGCTGTGATACTCCATTGATCTGATACCCTAGAAATGATCTCTACAGGCAGGTTTGTAATGTTTTTACAGGAAAATGTAATATCCACGTAGGAGATGCTGGTGGTGGTGAAATAAAACTTGAGGGGCTTGAAAGTTGCAGTCCGAAAAAATCAAATTACAGAAAAGGTGCAGTATATTCAAATCAATTCACAGGATGCTAATTGTTGTGAGACAAAGGAGGGGACT
Source organism: Psilopsiagon aurifrons (assembly GCA_025447955.1). NCBI lineage: Eukaryota > Metazoa > Chordata > Aves > Psittaciformes > Psittacidae > Psilopsiagon > Psilopsiagon aurifrons. The sequence continues at coordinate 39,870 of JAOEHY010032545.1, read as the reverse complement.
GTTTCTGGAGCTCCTCATCAGTGTGCTGTGCTCTTCTATTAGGGTGGTTGTTCAGAAACTTTTCAGCTGTACAGAAAGGCATAGAACTATTTACTAGAAGATGCTTTGGCACCAGTAGTTTTGATAGCATTTCAATTTACAGTTTTTATGGAAATTATTATTATACAAATTAGACTTTGTGTTGCCATTATGTATATCACATAGTTCTCAGTAAAGTTTTAGAAGAAATAGCAACAGTACGGGTTTTTTCATTAGTGATGTCTTATAAATTGTCTTATTTGTGTTATCATCTTGTATAAACATTTTCTTTTAGTAATCATACTGTTATTTTATGCTTTTGATAACAGATACAGAAGTATTTCTATGATTCTATGATTCCATTTGTAGTTGTGAAGACTCTAATAGTCTCAAATCTACTAAAACAGAAACATCTGCTTAGAACCAAAACCCACATCATGCAGTTACTACAATATATTTAAAGTCTTAAAGAAATCAGATACTGGTTTAGTTTATCTAAAGAATTTCTTCTACTTCCTTCTACATTACAGTTTTGTTTCCCCCTCCTGTATCAACTAGCAGCTGTGTCCCAGCACCCTTTCAGTGGACAAATGTTGTCTCTGTACCATATGTCAGTTCTCTTCCAAGGGCTCCTGGTAAAAAACAGTGTTGCAATACAGGGCTTGTGTTTTACTGTACAAATGTTACTGTTGAAGAGCAAGCAGCTCTTCTGAGCTTCTCATTTCATTCTGTCTCACTTTCTCCTCCAGTAACAAAGTCAAGAGTATATGAGAAAGTGAGTGCTTGAAATTTATAAACTGTTTATATAGTAAATAATTTGTTGGAAACATGACTATTTGTTACTAATTGAATTTCATTGAAATAGGCTTTAAGCATTGAAGAACTAGGCACGTATACCTATTATCGGTTTCGCTGACATATTCCGCTTTTGTATAGCATATATGTGAACAAGGTAATTAAGATGCTGTTATTTCTGTATTGTTTATAAAATGTGCTTGGTGCAATCCCAATAGCAAAAACTCATTACCATACATCATCAGTGATTGCCTCATTTTGGCTGACAGATAGTGGCTCATTTCACTTTATTGTAAGTATGTGGACAAAACTATTAATGTAAAAGTCTTCAGACAAAAAATAATAGTAATTTCAGAAGCTGTAACTGAACTCCTTCTAGCCAGATACCACTGCTTTTCTTTAAGATAAAAAATGTCTTGGTTAGACATGGGGTTTCTTCCCTGAGATGGGAAAAATCATGTGTGTCAGGATAATCATACAAAACCACATGCTTATTTGTAGAGTTTGGGGTTTGGTTTGGGGTTTTTGTTGGAGTATTTGAGATTTTTTCAGTAAATACGCATAAGGCCATCTTTTTCTGAAGGACATAAGCTTTGTAAAAGCAGTTTCTCAAAGTTCTGAGTACACTGTCAGGTAGTAAATAATGTCCTTGTTTATTTCTGTTTTGAGCATGGACTTTAAGCAGTTCCTGTCGTTTATTCTCAGCGTATTATTTCAGCTTCACTGGAGTCAGTAGGAGCTGTTGGATAAGTACAAACCGTTTAGAGTCTGAGTTTTACAAGTTTGCTTTTCTGTGTATAAAGCAATCACAAGCTAAGCTTCTGTGGTACACTGGCTAAAATGCTATCAAAGCATTAATATAAGTATTAACAGGATTTCAGTGAAGCTTCCTTTTGTAAGGGTTGGTGCTTTTTGTTCCTTTATCTCTAAATATGTCAGAAAAAAATACTGTGTATACTAATGGGCTAAATGCGTTATCTTTTTTTCATTAACTGAAAATACTGGGAATGAAATTGGTTTGCCAGCTGAATATGACTTCATATAGTTTTGAGATACAGTTTCTTTCAAACTCCTTATTAAAAAGATACATCTTGATAAATTATCCCAGCTGAAAAGGTGAATATTCTTTCTAGAAGGTTTTGTTATTTGTAAACCACGACAAATAGTATAAATGTTAATTGTGGATTTGTTTCAGTTAACAGAAGTGGAAAGAAGTACATGATATTTGGATTTGAAACCGTGGGATCTAACACCACAGTATATAAACAGCATTCTCCTTTCTTTGACTATATTGTCTGATAGTTGGAAGAAACATTTAAAAGACCATTCTACAATATTTCATATGTCTTTTTATAAACAGCATATTCAGGAGAGTGTAGCAGAATGCACAGAATGTAAATTACAGTGGAGCATTGCAGGATATAAAGTACAGGAATAATTTGTATTTAAAGGTCATGTTTCTAACTATTTATCTTCTGTATATAGTCATTATGTACTTTAAAACATTGTGATCAATCTACTGCTGAGGTTATCTGAGAGATGTACACATGTAAAAGAACAAATTCTGTTTGAATTATTTCTTCTTTTTTTCATCTGTTTTAGGACTATAAGCCACGGGGCACTTTGTCAATTCATGTGTAAATATATTTTGTTGCTGTTTAAAAGTGCTGCATGCAGAGTGAGTGGGATGCTGCAGAACTTGTAACTCAGCAGGTCTCCAAGAGCTAAATTTGGGATTGTAAAATCAGTAACACATCAGAAAGGACCAGAAGGAAATGTGCCCCTTGGCTTTTCTTTTTATAGTTCTTTGCATTGAGGGTGACCCTTTCTGTTCCAGTTGGTGTAACCTTGTTGGTGTCTCACACAGTCTGTATGCAAGCCAACAATATGGTCACAGTCCTGCCATGTTTCTGTCAGAGCTGGCTTGGATCTGTCGTCCTTGTAGGCTTTCTTTGGATGCATGAGCATGTATTGTGAATAATTTGCCATTGAGTCATGTGATGGCGTTGAATTTTAGTACCCTTCTTACCCCTTTCATTAGTGGATTTAGCACTAGTGTATGCACTGTTCTCTTGAGCATTGTTTTGACCCAGTCACGAATTTTCCTTGCCACATATCCAGGTGCTGCATGTATATAAACTTGCTGGGTTTTTTTGCCACTAACCAACTAGAGACCCTTGGGCATGAATCTGGGCTGTCCTCAAGGCACCTCTCCCTATAGGCAGTGTGTAGCAGACCATGTCAGGATTGTCATCTTCTGCCCTACAGAAGTCTCTAACACTGTTGTATTGACTAAGTTGCTGAGCTTGTGTCCTTGCATGCTCTTGTATATCCTCTAGCCTTGTCCTGTGGCATGTAATGCATACCTTGGCATCACAGAATAAAAGCTTTACTCCAGCAGGTCATGGCACAGCCCTTCCCGTTATTTCAGACTTACTTCACAAGAGCAAAATGCAGTAATTGCCTCCAGGCACTACACGAAGCTCAGGGAAGAAGCCAGGCCAATGGTGACGTCCTGTGCAAGCATGCTTTTGCTAAGGCAGTTTATGGATGCAAGTCATTTTGGGCCATTTGTCCTGGCTTTGTCCTCTCTGAATTGGATGTCCTTAGAAATGTAAAGCTAGCCTTGAGTTATCTCTAGTAGGCCATCTCAATTCCATAGACACTATCACTGACCCTTTCTTGCTAATATAATTCAGTGTCAATAGCATTTTGCTCCTGGCTGCTATACTTGAAGGTGATTAGGACACACAAAAATTGCGGGCACATAAACTACATTGATATTTTGTGCAAATCTAAACTAGTGTATGCACTAACAAGCCTTCTTTTTTGCTCAGCATCATTACTTAGATCAGGGCCTCCATTAATTTACAAGAAAACATTTTGTTTTCTGAGAAAAAAAAAATCAGTAACTAGTTTCTTGTCGGACCAAGAAGGAATCACTATAGGCTATTACAAGTAGACTCAAACAGTGCATTGCACACTCTCATCTGTGTATTGTAGCAGTAGTGCCGCTTTAACAGCAACAAGTGCTGTTGGTGAACTGCAAAATGTTTATAGGCTGTGCATATTACAGAATTTAATTGTACATATCAAACTAATAAAAATCAGGATGAGGACCCCATATTCTCCAGAAGATACCCAAGCAAGAGCAGAAATTCTTCTCACTGTATCATAGCGTAGATACTGAGTTTAAATATTTTACGAACTTGTACTGTCCATACAAAGACAGCATTGCAAAGGTATATGCACAACTGCTAGATTGAAAGTAATACAAAATGAAAGCTTTTTTTATTAAAACAAAGCAAACAAAAAAACCCAAACAAACAAAAAACCAAAACCACCAAAAAACAACATTACCAAGAGCAGGCGGAACACTGGTAGTTGTTTGAATCACATATTTCATTGTGCAGTCAAGGCAGGACTGGAAGTTGTACCCCAGAGAGAGTTCATGTTTCTGGGGCACCTTTAGGAATAGCAGCAGTTCCCAACTCAGCCGCATGCTAAGCACCTTTCTCCCTCTGCAGAATTTGTTTTATTCCTGAGAAAAGTTTACAGGAAGTTTACAGGAGTACACCAACAAGATGCACTGTTCTCATTACTTTTTGTGCTATAAGTGGACAAAAATATGATATGCATAAATGGCCAAGGTTAAAACTTCCAAAAGGTTAAAACTGTGCAATATGTGTTTCAGTTGTTACTCATGGGCAGAAGCAATTTCCTTTACTCCATAAAACTCCTCATGTATTTTACCATTCTGTTGGGCTACTTTATGTTGTTATTCTGATTGTACTGCTGGGGTACTTTGAGTTACTTTTATGTTATGATTCTGATTGTGCTGCAGAATATTAAAACTGAGGCTATAAAGTGAAATATGCTGGGGACTATTTATCCCAGGAAATTTTATGGATGTTACTTGAAGTTGCAAGAGGAGACAAAAGAATTTTTTTAAATCTTTAACCTGAAAAAAGAAAAGTTGATGAGAAATAAAGAAGTGGAGAAGTGGAATCCATTGCCCTAAGACAGAGAGAAGTGACTGGAAAAATATCTGGAAAAGCAGTCTGATTTTTGCAGCACAGCAAGACACAGTTGTGGACTTGGTTATGTCCATGCATGAGGATTCCTGCTTTGTGGTCTGTGCATTTAAAACCTGTGGAGCAAAGATGTTCAAGCTGCAATATAGATGTTATCTGTGATAATATAAAACTATTCGTGGGGGAAAAAAAACAACTAACAAAAACACTTGCTATTTTCAGTCTTTACAGTGGCTTAGAGCTAAAATATTAATTTCTGTAATTTATTTTTTTTTTTACAATGATCATTTCTGTGACTATTTTCTTCTTCATTGTGCCTTCCCAACAGCCTGGCTCTAGTCTGTAAATTTCAGCACCCACCATGTTGTCCTGGAGGTCCAGAGCAACATCTCTTTCCCAGTTTGTGTAAAGGTCATGATGATCTTGTGGCTACCTTTAGCGCCTCATCACTCCTACCTCCTGAGCCATGAATACTCACAGGCAACCCTATTCAGCTACCCCCATTTCAGGCTGTACCACATTATATCCTTCCGGTCATGCTGCCTGATCTGGCTGGCTTCGGAAAAGGCGATAGGGGGTAAACCACATAATCTTACCTGCTTTGTAGAAGCAGATGGAAACAGAGACACTTTTAGGCAGGTCTCAGCAAGAGAGGCTCAAAACAATATGGGTGGCAAATGCGTAGCTACTGAAAATGAGAGAATCCTGATTTCTTGTAGGGCTCTGCATGTGGATTATACTTCCTAGGCTGAATTTTGATTCATTTTTGATGCTCAGCTCACCTTTCAGGATTGATAGGATGGACACACGGTCTATTTTTAAAGGTAAAGCTCAGGTCCAAAATGTAGCATTTCACTTCTACATACAGAGTCACCAAAGTTCCAGCAAATACCATCCACAGTCATCTGCACTGCCTAGGGAGTGGTCTGCCTGGTGCACCTTGTCTAGCCTCCTCTGCCTCACATTTAGGAGCACTGAGTAATGTGTTTTCAGCTGACCAAGGACCGGGAGTTTGGATGAGCTGCAGTGCCCTAGAGTGGAACATCCAAGCCGCTGGACTCAGAAGGTGTAAAGGATGTGTGGAAGTAGCTGATTTCTTACACTCATAGGCATTTGTGTCTCTGCTTCTGGGTGGCCATGGATAAATAGTCTCTGGTCCAAGACACTTAAGAAGAAAACCACAGCCCCTTTTGCATTGGTGATGTCTCCTCTAAGCCCAATATATGAATTCTTTCTTTCTGGCTTTGGCTGTGTTTGCTGTGTCTGTGCTAGCACCAAGGAGGTTACTGTGATAACTGATGGGAGGGAAGAAGCTCTCTGGTGTGATTTCTCCTTGCCCTCTACCAGCTCTGCAGACCCAGACAAGGGCCAGCTATTCTCCACAGCATGTTGGAACACCCAGAGCAAGGGATAGGCTATGCAGGGGCTATCAAAAACTTAAATTCCATGTGAAGAAAGGTCAAGATCTGTCAGCTTCAAACATCAATGTTGTTCATGTGAAACAGGAAGGTAAGAAATTTTTCAGAGCACTTCAGTCTCCACAGGAGGTGGTGGTGGAAGAAACATGTACCTTTTCAATGGTGCCCGGAGCAGGCTGTGAAAAGAAAGTGGAGACTTTGCAGACGGCAAATGAAGGAGCATGTAAATGAAGGGGCAAATGCAGGAGAACATTTTTATATGCACTTAGGTGAAACTTCGTAAAACCTATTACTTCCTGAGAGAAAGTAATGTTACCCATTTGAACAATAGCTGAACTAACTGATAAAGAGCAAGACAGAGTTTGAAGTCAACACGTGCTATTACATCACATAGAGACTTTGGTGGAGGTATTTAGTTAAAGGTCTTCGAGAACAATTATTGCCATTGGAAGCATAATGTTTGCCATGTGTCAGCAGAACTCATTGGAGATCAGTCATTGCAACCTGAGCTCATAACCACCCTTGTAAAGAACTGGAAGCTCTCCTGGTTCAACGGTAAAACAAAACCTTCCATGTGGAACCCGAATTGCATTTTAAAGAATGTGTGATGGAAGCTTTTCCAAGCGGATCAAGTTTTTAAACAAATTCACAGGATTTACATTTCTCGGTAGTATTCAGTTGCAAGCCTCGACTGCGGAGTTCGTCATCTCGCAGACAAATTCTCTGAGAGTTAATTCTGCTTAGGAAATGCTGAGATCAGAAGTTATGTAAATCTCACTGTTTGAAGAATTTCTTTGATGAAAAGTAAGATTTTGCTGAGTCAAAACATATTATTGCATATTTTGATACTACATATTTTACTACTTAACTTTTTTTTTTTTTTTGAGGAATGCATGTAAGATTCCCCCCCCCCCCCCTTTCTTTCTGTGAGAGTTGTAACTTCTTTTGTACTCACCCAACCTAACTAAGAAGGTGGCTAGAGACCCCTTACGAAGTATATGTTTAGCAGACAGTCACGGTCATCCTGTCTACATTCCAACTCTGTGAAGGCTATTAATAAGAGACTTACTTTCTAACAGGTTGCCCGAATGGTTGCAGGCCTTTTAAAGAGAAGCCATCACCAATTTGGAGCTGTTGAAGAGAGAGTCATTCTTTAGTCAGAATAGTCTTTTTGTATTACCAAATAGTAGTCATCAAGTCAGATCACTGTTGTTGTGGAAAAACTGCAAGGAAAGGTTTTGCTCGAAGTTGTCATTCTAACTGTTGCTTCCTTTTCTCTGCTTTCAGAGGCTGGCAGCAAGAAGCTTAAGAGCACGATACAGAGAAGCACAGAGACAGGAATGGCAGCAGAGATGAGAAGTCGTATGGTTCGACAGCCAAGTCGGGAATCCACTGACGGCAGCATAAACAGTTATAGCTCCGAGGGCAAGTAAGTGACATTAACAATATTAGCAGTGTAGGAGATGTTTCTTGTCTTTGTAAGAAAACCTGGTACGTGAACAGAGGTCGCAGCTCTGGCTGAAGAGGATAGTTCAGTATACAGATTCTTCCTCTTGAAACGTTTCAAAACTTAACTATTTTAGGCACATAACACAGATTTCTTGAAAACTGAGGTTTAGAGAGGACTTCTTAAGGATTGACATTTTCCCTGTCATCCGGTGAGGCATTTTGTTCAACAAAAGACAGCTAAATTCAGACCACGTTATTCAAAACAAAACAAAGGGGTACTTTTTCTTTGAGTTATGTTTGGATTAACTCAAAGTTAAACTTCAAATGTATGTAAATCCCTGTGATATGAAACTCTGTTCAGTAATACTATAAACAAAGAAGGTTTAGTGTGGAGTTGGTCCAAGTCTCTTATGGAGGATTGTAAACCCAGAGTCAAGCTGCCCTATCAGCTGAAATCAGGCAGACAACTGAGAGTAACGGGGCAGCTGTTTTCATTCACTGCTGAATGACTCAGTACGTAGAAAAGGACAACAAAGGCAGATCTTACACAAAAGTGTGCATGTATACTTCAGCATCCTCACAACTGTCAGTGGGACTCAACTGCTTGTGCCAAGGCACAGTGATCACTAGGAAATTCTTAGATGATGCCTTCCCACAAGGGGAAACTGAGAGTGCAAGTACAAATGAACTCTATGGTTGTAATATAACAAATATCTTCTGTTTTTCTATGAGTTCTGTGATTTAGCTATATATTGAATCCTAAGATGCTCTGCAAACTTGCATGAGTTTGGTATAATAACATTAGTTTACAGCAGCTCTAGGTTTAGATCACAGTGAATGAAGAATGTTTAGATGCAGAGAGTCTTGTAAGAAAGATGACCATTAAAGCAATTTTCTACTGTTTAATCACTTCCCCCACATGCATCACTGGTTTATTTGTAGAACATGAATAGGACACAACTGCAAGGTGGCAGGGAAGCCGCACAACTGCATCACATGATCGGGGTACATGCACTGTGCCAGCTGATTCTAAAATCCTCTTCCTCATTTTCCTAGGCCTTTTTTGAACATTAGAAAAGTCACTGTAACTTGATGTATTATTTCCAGTGTGAACATGATTCAGTTTTTGACAGCACCTTGTGTTCAGAATAGCAAAGCTGTTTGCTAGATTTTCCTGTCTCTTGCAAGATTCCCACCAAAATCAGCAGGAGCTTGACTGTTGTTGAGTTTGTCTGCAGTTCCCTCTTGACATTACTGTAGGCAGAAAATGACAACAGTTACAAAATGCTTATGTTAAGTTTGTAAGGACTGCTTTTCCTTCCTTGCGTGTGTGTACACTGTGATACTGACTTCACCTCCAGCATCACAGTTTTTGACAATACCATGCCTCATCCTGCGTTTCATAAGATCAGCCAGATGTGTTTACAAATTAAATACAGATGTGTTTAACAAATTAGAATTGACACACATTAAGGTGAGTGCGCACTTCACAGCCATCAGTATTTTGTGTATATTAGAAATGCTTGAGAACTGAGAATGCTCTCAAGTGAACATTTCAATGATTTCAATATTCTTAGTTATTCCATAGCAAAATATAACATGTTTTGGGGGGAAAGGGCAAAAAAATGAGCAACAAACTTTTCATAGCAGGGGCAAGAGTGAACTTCTCTCCACCTGAGGAGAGAAGTAGATTGTGTGTCTTCTCAGGAAGGGTGGGCTTGAAGCTGCATCTTGAGGCTAGGTGACTGCTGTAACTGGTGGGTTGATGGTTGAACTGGAGACCTTGAGGTTCTTTTCCTCCTCTATCCAAAGAAACCTTTGTAAATAAAAGAGTTCTTAAAACTAAACTTCACTGAAAAGCTTACCTTTTGGAAAATCAGAGTTTTGTAATGAAAAGCCCTGTGCTGGTATTTTCTGGCCAGTTTTAGTTATAGGCAGTCTGTGCATTTATGCAGGCATAGTAAGAGCAGTTTGTCTTGAAGACAAGAAAGGTTTTTTTTTTTCTGTAAAGCTAGCTGGCGTTTGTAAAGAGCTTTTAGTGTGAATTGAATGACTGGAGCACATAAGCCTGTTCTGTGGAAATCAAAGTTTTTCACACTAGATGTTTTTATTAGGAAGTGCTGTTATTTTCTCCAGTCTAACAGGGAATTTTCTTTTGAGGAAGAAGCAGATACAGAGTGGTGGATGGTCTGGTGGCCATGCTATCTAGGCTTGGTTCAAAGTCTGTTCATCCATTCCTTGAGATGAGGAGGTCCCCAAAAAAGCTGAGCCTCCACACCATGGACCATTCTTTTATCTCTGGGGTTTGTTTATTTTCTTATTTGTTCTGCTTGTTTCTTTGGTTGTTGTTTGGAGACTCTATTAAAAAGAAAATGGAGATTTTAGAATACAAGAAACCAGCTTGAAAAAGCACATCTCATAGAGTCACTGAATAGTTTGGGTTGGAAGGGACCCTTAAAGATCGTCTGGTGTGGCCCACCCGCCCTGCAATGAGCAGGGACATCTTCAACTCAGTCAGGTTGCTCAGAGCCCCATCCAACCTGACCCTAAATCTTTCCATATATTATGTGTGTTGATGTATTACATTTCAGTTTGTGTCCTGCAAGGGGGATGAGTACCAACAACAGACTCAGATGTCATTACCAGAATATTTTGGCTAGGGAGTAGCATTAGGTTTAGCTCTAATCAGCACTAGTACTACCTGCCAGTAGTTAACTGTCTTCTGCTTCATTAAACAGCTGTAGCAATCAGATTAACTTAGTGTATACATCTGTTTTCCCTGTTTGTTCTAAATGATGTGGATGGTGTTTGGATGTATGTATAGATATGAAACAGTATTACAAGGTAAATCAAGCATTCAAGAATGAAGAATGATAGGCTATTAAATTTCATGAGGCTTTTTTATGTTTTCTCATACAAGGTCACTTATAGTTTATTCACCTTTCAGGCTCTTCACTGCTCCTGCAGAACTCCCTTGTAAGAACGGTGTTATGGACTACTTTGGGTCCATGTGCAGAACTTTACTACACTTCTTTGGGGCCCATGGGGGATGGCTCGTACTTGATACTGCAGAACAATTTGTGGTTGCACATCCTGAGCTGATTGACTTGTATCAGTAGTACTTTTGAGGTAAATACTGTAGGACAATAGAAATTAATCCTGTTCTTATGCTTAACCAGCTTTTATTTTACTTCAGTTTAATATTCCCTGGAGTACGACTGGGCGCTGACAGTCAGTTTAGTGATTTCCTCGATGGCCTTGGACCTGCGCAGTTAGTAGGCCGACAAACACTAGCAACTCCTGCCATGGGTAAGAATAATATTTTCTCCTCTGTTAAATGAATAATAAGCCACTAATGCACACACTGCCAGACTACAGCACCTAGAATACTTTTACAAAGTGGCTTCCTTCACTGTAAACATAAAGGTCTTATATGCATTCACTGGTATTCCTTGCATTCTAGAATCCCAAATAGGGTAAGAAACAGTGTTTGTTCCATTTGAGATGTCAGCTAATCTCATTTGCAATTTGTAAATAGGGCTTGCACTTTACTTGCCGCTCAAAATTGTTGTGGTTCCTCCAGTTGTAGCTCTCCACAAAATCTCAGCTATTCAGAGTTTCCCTTTACTTGCTACATGTTTGATTGGATGTGACAGGCAGTTTCTGGACAAACTCTGCCAAGTGTCCAAGTTCACCCCAGAATGCAAAACTTCTCCCCCCATTTGCAATGACCAATAATCAGTTGCTGCTGATAAAGCCAGTGTTTGTCATGAAAGAGACAAAATCTTTTTCTACAGCAGCTGCCTATGTCTCTCTCTGATCTTCTCTGTGTTCCAGAACAGTTGGTATTTCCCTATAGCAGCCTTAGCTGTATCTTGGTTATGAAGGGACTGTATAAGTTGTACAACAGTGCAGCACTGTGTAAGTATTTCTTTAGGATGCTAACTGAGGAGTCCTTGATCCACTACTTTAGTGATACTTCCTCTACTGGAAATTATAAATGGCCAGTGCTTCAGTAGAGCTGTCTTGGGACAATCAGTTTCAGGAAGGGCTACTGAGGTGCTTCTGAAGGAGAGAGAAACAGAAAGAAAAAATTGCAGAAGACAAGTGTTTCCTTCCCAAGTCATGAGCAAAGGAGACAGAAACTTTCTTGAGAATGCACTGGTTACCTCCTAAGGCAAGGGGTGCTGTTTAAGTCCAAATGACTGCTATGAATGCATTTAATAAGCACCAAACTTATTAAATTCAGAGTTTTTATTATTTTAAAAGATAAGCGATGATGTGAGATGATTTGTCCAGTAAAAATCTAAGTGACTCTATCCGCATGAATGTAAAGGTATGGATTTCTTCTATTTTAATCTTTTCTGACTACTTTTCTGCAGATTACTAGAATCATATGTTTATTTTCACTTCTGAGTAATCAAACTCTGTTTACTAAAGGCTCAATTTTTGCACACCCAAAAGCACTCAGTCATGCTTTCTACCAATTTTCGGAAGACCTTCTATGTGGTAGTCTTTCACTAGTGACAATTTGAAAATGTTTGTCTTATTGCTCCCCCTTCTGGTTCCCTGTTGCATGTTTCATTTTGGATACGCTTTACAGAGAGGCTCGTCAAAAGGCTTGTTCGAATTTTTCTGTGCGCTGTTTTTGGTGCAACACAGAGCTCTGTTTATTCAAGCAAAGCCCGATTGATAAAAACAGTCTTCCCTGCTGCTCTGTCATACCTCAAGTACTGGGGTATAAACACTGCTTCAGTACACTGTTAAGAAAAGCATGTGAAAATCTCAGGCCTAGTTAATTTCAAAATGCTATTTCTCCAAATCCAGACCCCAAATTCTGTCATTTAGGACTATCTCTTTGTGAGTATTTTGGGGGTTTTTTTTAAAGACAGTCAGGGTTTACATGTCAAATACATACTCGCTTCACGGATATATGTATAAGTTCATTTATCTGCACGGCATCACGTAGCTGACCATGTTATATGGTTAATTTGTTATTCTACATGGGTTGTTACGTTTCTACCCAGCTGATTCCATGATACATAAAAACACAGAGATACAATGCTCTGAGCATCACTCTGTAGTTGACTTCCCTTGCATTTTATTGATCTAGATCAGAACAGTGCTTGGTTTCAGAGCCGTTTCCTTTTTCTGCAGCTAATGTCATTTGTCAGAACTTAGGAAGGGAAACAAGTTTGACTGTTTAGTAGCAAAAGCAGCTTCTTATTTTAGCATGGTGATTCATTTTATTCACATAAAAAAATGTGTATGGAATATCGATTATAAAAGGGAAAATTGTCACTCTCACTCCTGTACTTTTTGGAGACTTTTTCAGATAAAAAAAAAAAAAAGACCTCTTCTGAGCTCCTGGGGCACTGGCTGTCATTCTCTGAAGCCTTGCTATGACTGTGTGCTTACTCTGGTTGGTGCCTCTGTCTCATGCTGAGGATCTAGTCAGGCACTTGTAGTTAAAGGTGTTTTCAACATTAGCCTCCACCAGCAGTGCGCCTTCCTGTTTCATCAGACATGAACCCTTTGTACTGTTAGCAGTTTGCTCTCAGCTTGGAGGCAGAAACTTCCAGCTAAAGGGATTTCTGAACATGAGTTTGGGGTTTAGGTTCTCTGAGTGTGGGACTCCTCTCAGGGCTGCACGTGTCAATGACTGGCATACTGGGGCAAATCCCAGGTAGGAAGTCTCTAGAGAATTCACCAGTGCAAAATTACAGGTGTGGTGGTTATGCCACAGCATTGCTGTAAATTGGCCTGCCTCCATGGGTCAGAAATACTGTGCTCTGGTATAAACCCTACAAGAAGAGAGAGCACCGTGCACCCTAAGTATATGCATTTTAGTCCTGCTTTAAGAATGGAGAAATTAAAGGGATCAGGCAAAGAGGTGACAAGCACCCTAATGCAGCAGACTAGCAGAAAACTAGTCTTTCTGTTTCTCTCCTATCTCCTGGGCTGTAGTGCTTCTCTAAAACATGGTCTGCTTTCTTCTCCCTGTCAGGTGACATCCAGATTGGAATGGTGGACAAAAAGGGCCAGTTAGAAGTAGAAGTCATTAGAGCCCGTGGCCTCACACAAAAACCTGGCTCCAAATCTACCCCAGGTAAGGAAAAAAAAAATAGTATATGAAAAGAAAATGAGAATATGAAATATGCTGATGAACTGGGGATCAGCTTTTTGAGCTCCTCATTACATTTGCATTTGTTTGGCTTGCTTTTCAACAAGGAATGTGTGCATAGATATATTCTTGCTATTGATGTCCACTTCTTACCACCTTGCATCTGCCAGTTGCATGCCACCTGTAAAAGAATAATTTTCAGCAGGAACACATCTGTTCTTTAAGGGACATTTGCAGAAGTATTTCTGCCTATCTTAGGCGAGTGGTATATATCAGAGAGGCTCTGTTGATGTAGATGAAGTCCTTTGTGTTTGTTCCACATCAAAACAAGAGATGGAGAACAGAGGAAAGTGCATTGAACAAACAGCTTAACAGACCCACATGCTAGGATCTTCTGCATGCAGCAGTGCTTCAAGAAGACAGCAGGTTAAGTTAGTGACAAAGTCAATAATTTGTATAGTGAATGAGATTTAATACTGTATCATTTTATAAGGTCATATTTAGAAGTTCTGGTTATTTATAGATATCCTTATTAGAGGAGATTTATAATCACTACCACAGTTGCTGTTTACCTTAACAACTGGAACAGTTGTGTTAGATAACATTTTGCTAATATATTACTTTGCAACCCCCTTAGCCGCTGAAGATGAAAGAGCAGTTAATGTCTATATTATCAGAGCCACTTAGTTTTAAAAATTTGTTTCAATGAAGCATCAAAGACTTCTGTTTTGAAATATCTCTGACCCCTAAACATACATAGAGACTCCCAAGTGGCTCTCAGTGACAGTTAATTCCTGGCAAAAGAAAGTGTTTTTAAATGGCAGACATGAAACGTACTTGTTGTTAGTAACATTTCAGATCATTACGTTCAAAGATTATAAAAACCAAATTGATTTCTTGTGGGCTGTATCATTTACTTTACAAATATAACTGTATTCAGATTTTAAAGTGAAGTTAGCGTGTCATTTTCTTTCCGCTCAGCTCCCTTTTAAGGCATTTGTCCTCCAGCTCAGATGTGCAATGTAGAAGTTTCTAAGTCCAAACATAAAATTCATGATGTTCTGTTTGCAGCTCCATATGTCAAAGTGTATTTATTGGAAAATGGAGCATGTATAGCTAAGAAGAAGACAAGAATTGCACGGAAGACCCTTGATCCTTTGTACCAACAGACACTGGTTTTTGATGAAAGTCCACAGAGTAAAGTCCTTCAGGTCAGTGCCTTCTTAATCCCATTTTAGGCTACCATTTGGAGAAGCACTTGCGTGTTTACTTAAGTTCAAGCAATACGTGTAAACCTATTCCAACTCAGTATGCATTTCATTTTATAAATGCAGGAAACACATCCTTGTGGCTTGTGGTTTCAGACCTGCAAAATGGCTGGCTGTATTGAACATTTCTCTTTTGTTGACTTTTCCTCCTGTGCTGCCATTAGGATTTCCCACAAGAAGGAGCAATCATTCACCCTGAAGAATAACATTCTCTTTATTCTGCACTTAGCAGGAGTGAACATATAAGCAAGGGTTTGAGGACAATACTGAACTTGTATTTTATGTTCTTCTAGGTAATAGTTTGGGGAGACTATGGCCGAATGGACCACAAATGCTTCATGGGAGTGGCCCAGATCCTTCTGGAGGAACTGGATCTGTCCAGTGTGGTAATAGGCTGGTATAAATTATTTCCACCTTCATCACTAGTGGATCCAACCTTGACTCCCCTGACACGCAGGGCTTCCCAGTCATCTCTGGAAAGTTCAACCGGACCTCCCTGTATTAGATCATAGTAGCAGGTGCTGTGTGATAAAAACATCATCCAGGATAACAATTGGAACCAGATATTCACATGATCAAAAAAACAGTGTTGGAGAGAGACAATCACTTCTGTTTTTGCTTGTAGTAGTTATCCAAACATATGTCTGTCTGTTGAGAGATGGCTTTAAGTGACAGAACAAAGGTATATCACATACGGCAAATCTATTAGCGGCTATCACAGACGCTTATAATGATCCAAGCAAAAAAAGAAAAGAGAGAGTGAGACACCTTTAGATTCGACCTAAGTCAGAGATAACCCAAACTGGAAGCTCTCACTCTGCTAATGGTGTTGTAATTCTCACACTTTGACAGAGCCCCCAAGCAGTGTTACCTTCCTGGTGTTTCAGCAGTTTTTCTGTACTTGTCACTTCCACTAGTTTTTTGCCATGTGATTCTGCTAGTTTTGTAGTTCTCACAACGCTAACAGAGACCCTTCCTTTCTTTTTCTAAACCAAACAAAAAAGGGCTGAAGCATATCTCTGTAAGCATCGTTAAAGTGTTCAACAAACAGCCACAATTACAATTCCAGCAATTAGTTAAAATCATTTCTCAGTTCTGGTACTTCCAAGTCGCTCACGTGGAGACCCAGAACAAATGACCAACCTAGGTTAGATTCTCAAAAAATAATTAATCATCACAGTGCCACTTTTTCTTTGTACAAAGCAGATATGTTTGCATTATACAGAATAACTTTTATGTTGATGATGTTTTGCATGGAAGAATTTTGAAGAATTCTGCAACTACTGCTGGGGACTGGTATAAAGCAACTTTAGTCTTTATTTTGACATTGAATATGTTACTGGTAATGCAATTTTCCTCCTAGAAGTGAAGAGGAAATACTTATGTTTCTGTGTATAAATGTATATTTGACTTCCCAAAATGTTGACCAGGAATGGATTGAGCATATGACACTTTCAGCTGTACCCAGGCTTCTCTGATGTGTGTCGCTTCAGACGCACCTGTCTGCCCTGGATAGAGCATGGTATGAGTTGTTCAGTGTTTCACTGGAAATTCCAGTTGAAATATTCTGCACTTCCTAATGTTTTTATCAAATTTTAGTTTACATTTCTTTGAGATTGATGCAAGCACAAGGCTTGATTTTTTAACGCAAGATATCTTACTTTTTGGAGAAAAAAATAATAACTCAAATTTCAATTTGCTTTTTATTCATTTGAGTTCTTCTTGGCCTCGAAATCCCTTGTGATATTCTGTAAATGTGCAAACAACTGCAGATTCCTGCAGGTGCATTGATATGTTTCCCCTCCTTTTACAGGCCATTCAATTTTGTGATCACACAAATAGAGCAGCATGACTTGGAACTGTTCAAAGCTGCATGCACGTTTTGTAAAAAGAGATGAAAAAGGTTATTTAATAATGTATGTTAGTTCCACATAGGCCAGCTTGTATGTTGCATGTACTTGTACAGTTTGCTCGTACTTACTATACTGAAGTAACCAAGAAATCTAAGCCATCCATTTTTCTTATAGACATTTTGCAGGTTTTAGCCAGGCTAGGTCAGTGAGTCTGGCGCTAAATGTCTATAGATGGACTTTATTTTTTACCCTATGGAAAACGTGATGTAGTATGGACCAAATTCCTTCTAATAACTATTTTGGTGTAGATTCCTACTGTGGGGCCGTAACACATGTAGAAACTGTGTACACACTAGGTTTTAATCCATAGACATACTGCCTGCACCAAGTGAACTATTTATTATTACTCAACATGTGGGAATTACTCTGCCCATCTTTCCATAGGGTGCAGATTGGTTACTGCTCGACCTGCTGAGCAGGAAGAACTCAAGAATTGGTGCACTACTACTAGATCCTGTTCTGTCTTAGTGGCCAAAAACCAACTAGTTATAATTCGATAGTATCTTTCTATTTCAGCCACTTGTCTTAACACTCCCCTGTGCTTTTAAATGAAATTCCAACTCATGTTATGTAAACATGTTTAATAAAATTTCCTTTTCATGTCCAGTGTAGTAGTTGTGCTCTCTGTATGTTCTGAGGTTCATCTGTGATTCTGCTCACTGCAGGACTGTGTGAAATGTGTTAAGGAACAGTAAAATGATAAGTGATTTCTATGGTTCTTCTGATTGCTGTAATAGTGTATGTTGAAATCTGGGGCCAGAAACTGAGGCCTGGTTGAAAGTCGTGTTTGGTTGGCTTCCTTTTCACTGAGAAAGGAGCCAAATTGTGCTCTCATTCCTTGAAGCAGACAAATTGAAGTCAAGAAACAAATGTAGCCAAATTGCCATCTGTTGACATCAGATCAGTTTATTGGAGCTGGGCAATGTTGCAACTGCTTGCACTGGGTCAGTCGGGCAGTATGTATTAGAACCAGGCAACAGCTCTCCATCTGGTATGTGCTGAGCCTTGGAGACATGAGAACAACTCCAGAGGTTTTGCACTTTTTAAACCCAGATATACACCCTTGTAGTGTAATCCTGTTATGGACAAAGCTTTACAGAAATTTACTTGAGAGCAGAATTTGGCACTAAATTTTGTTAGAAAAGCAAAGACTGTGTACTTTGTTTGATTTTTCATTTTCCATGTCCCACAGATACATGATCACAATTTAAAAATAACATAAAGACAATATCGCCTCACTTGAAACACTTTTGTTTATTACTTTATTTAGCTGAATACATGGTTAAGCTACTGAAAAAATGAATAATTAAACATGGTCAATCTCTTAACAAAAAGGCATGTTATATTTCTGCTTCTGTGCGGTGGGGGTGATGCTGCAATACAGAATTTGTCACACTTGCAAAAAGCCATTGATTTCATGTATCTTGTGGCTTCAAATATTGTGTCCATTATAGGATATTTTTTCCTTTCTGATCTTGATAATATACCCAAAGTTATGCATTTCTGATCTCCTCCTAGGGCACAGAAAATATGGCAGCAAAAGAACATACTGAACTGTTTTGTTTATGGTGTTTCGGATGAGCAGGGATCACATATGCAGGGATTTCAGGAATGAAGTAGTAGACTGTCCTAGGACAGAGTTGTGTGCTGGTCTCCTTTCCCAGGCACTGTTGCCTTTTAAAAACCCATTGCTGAATGCTGAGATTGTAGTACACAGATAAATCAGCTTTTTTTCCCTTGAGGATGCAGTACAGCCTTATATGCCATAGGCAGGGGAAGAGCAAAGATATCAAACTCATAATCCCCATCATACAATCAGACAGTTACTGTTGAGTTAATGATGAGTTAATGTTCTCAATTTATATTGAAATGCAAATTTAGTGTCCCTCTTTGTGGGCAGAGGAGATTTTTGCCTTGACTTGTGACAGAGAGACGTAACTTCTGTGAGTGGTTGGGTCAAACCAGAGCTTCATGGTCTTATTCCATTGTAATTCCCCAGTAAGTGATACATGCACTTTCATTGTCTGTTCTCACAAACAAATAGCAGTCCAGGTATGATATGCTATGCATAGAAGAAAAGTTCAAAGTGGATCTTCAGAGGCTGTACTACGTATTCCAAGACTGTACTTACAGCCTTGGAATACAGCCCCTATTTAGTTGGCTGTTTGCTGCTCCTGTGTAGTTGCTACTCTACTGTTCAAGGTCCATTTAACTCTAGGAAAAAAGGATTATGTGACTTACACCTTTTTTTTGCCTTTAATGAAGAAAGTCATGGCAGACATGAATAGGGCTTTTCCTTTAGAGCCCTAAACTCTCCCTCCATGTTACCCTACTGTAATTCTGCAAACGTAGAAGGAAAGCAATCTGCAAGGAAGCAGGTTGTTGTTGAAAAGATTTGATTTCTCAAGTCAGGTAATGAATGTTCTGGCCATCTTGGGTGATTAAGAACTCTGCTAGCATCTGTCAAGAGTGATGAGTCTCAATTAATACTTCACTCCCAGCTTATTCACTTCTCTCCAGGAGAAAAAGAAAACGCACAGGTCACCTGTGTATTTTCTCAGTGTTTGCACAGACGACCAGGCATGGTGGTAGTTAAATACCAAGGTTATGAAAGCGGTTATGTGTTGCAGGCATGTCACGTAGATCAAGTGGTCTGAGTTTTGTGGTTGAAATTCCTCCTACCTAAGGTGCCAGAGATAGGAATCTGGTTTCACTCCTTCTAGAGTCTAGCTGGTAATGGTTGAGCTGCTGGATGCACAGCCTGGTGTCTGATGAAGTGCCCCATGGTTGGATATTTTCTCATCACTGGTATGATTTGAAGCTGTAGTTGTGCATAAGGACATACAACCTTGCACATTCTGCCTTGTTGAGTCAAAGTGTCTCATGCTCAACTGAGGGAAGGGTAAAAGTCACAATCTGTAGACTACAGTGTATCAGTACAGCAATTCAGGTAAGTCAAATATTAGACAGCTGTATTTATGCCTTGCTAGTACAGGAAAGGCATTCTAGAGACAGGAGTCTTTTGGAGGTTTCAGCTGCTAGCTGCTAGATGTGAGTCACCTGGGGGTTTCACAGATTCTTGTAGGTGGCCTCTGAAAAACTTACCTTCAGAAAGTGGTGAGCAACAGTTCATTGTTACAGTGCTCCCTGAACAACTCAGAATTATTCATGCTAATCACATTGAACATGTCTACCACTTCAGAGCCCTGATAAAATGCAGTTATATATTAGTAGTGACCAACTTAGTAAGCAGTCGGTGAAAGGCCATGTGATATGACCATCCGCATGGATTACCACTATGATGTCTGCAGTAATTCATGTAGGTGAAGATTTTTTTTTTTTTAATTTCCTTCTCATGTCAGTGAGAGGTATATGTCTGAGTGACTTTGAGAACCTAGGTATCAGTCTCTGCCCTTGGATTATGTGATGAATAAAATGGGGGTAGGTGTAATTTCCCCATTTTAGAGACATTACATAGATACGGAAGGAGCAGAACATAAATGCAGAAAAGCCAGTAGTTAGGTCCTCAGAGACTTAAATGACATAATAAGATCTTACTGTCCTGGCTCCCAGAGTCTTTTTTACATTGACAAGTATCAGGAAGCAATACCTTCCATAGTAAACTTTGTCAGTATATTCCAGCTACAGCCAAATAAAAATTCCTGAGCCACACACCTAAGCAGGATGCCTGTTTCCTTCAGTTTATACCAACCCCTGTACAAAGTCTTTCATAGAAAAGATGTCTCATACAAGGGTTAGTAAGACAGTCACAGATATTTTAAGAAACATTTTCATGCAATATAACCCAGTAAAATAAGATTTGCAAATCAAGTACTGTAAAACAGATCTTCAAGTAAATGTCGTAGTATATACTAGGGAAAAAAAACCAGTTATGATAATTATTTGCATACTTCAGAAACAGTGTCCACACACAGAGCAATCATGGCAGTACTATACTAGCATTTAAGAATCAAAAGAGATCAATTATTATTCTCAATAATGCAGAGGGTGAGAGATGGCCAGGAGGGAAATGTTTTCTAAATACTTATTTACTAAGCAAAGGCTGTTATGTTAGAAGCTGGTAGCAGCATTATCCTTCAGCTGCTTTTTGTTAAAGCTGCAGCAAAAGGAACCAAGACAGACTCAAAGAACTTCATCATCCAGTTTCGGAAGGGCTTCATTTTTTCCAGAGTGACAGAGTCTGAGACTAGGAGAGCAACCCTTGAGTGCTCAGGAATGAACAGCCAACCCAAAAGAAAGTAATGACAATTATGATGAGAAAATAATGCTTCCAAACCATGTGGAAGACTGTCTTGTTACTGTGAAGGCCTGAGAGTGCAGCCAGATAGAGAGTCTGGATTTGGAACGAGTCCCAAGACATCCTTCTGATACTACAGGTTGGAAGGACTGGATGCCTGTTAGCAAACAGTGCTGCAGAGCTTCTGAGCAAGAGTCAGCTTTTTCTTGTGGCACAGTTTGTACATAGAGCTTGCCCACACTTTTCTCTTTGGAGGTGGACATACATTGAGAGTTAGCTTAACTTCAAGGGGATGTAAAGGGTATACTTAACTTTAAGCTCAATAAACTATGTTGTGGAAGAGGGATCTTGCATCAACACTCATAAGGCATTGGATAGGAAGGTAAAGAAGCCAGGTGCTCTGTGATGGGTAAATCAGTAAGTCAGAAACATGTGGGGAGGAGCTTGGGGAGGAGGGAAGGGAATGGAAGGAAATGGCACCTCTTTTCACCCAGGGGGAACAAAGGAGGGAGACAAGGAAAACACTTGAGGCATAACTGTTCAACTCCTGTCTTCTTGACTGAAAGCTCCAAAAAGAAGAGTCTCCAGCTTCTGAAAACCTCACAGATGGTAGGGAATTTCTTCTTGAAGGGTCAAAGGATCTGGCCAAACTTCGTTACTTCAGTATTGAAAATACTTATCTAGTGGCAGCAGGGCTTGTCAAAAAGATATGATGCACTGGTTTTCCTTTCTTATGGGTGACTCTCTAGGAGTTAATCAGCAAAGGAAAAGTAAGCTGATGGCTCTGTACCTAGTCTCAAAAGGCACATAAAGGCTGTAATTGCTGGGAATAGGGAGTATCAACAAGCTTCTCACAGGCATTTTGAGAGTGGCTTGTTGACCTCTTTTGCTTCTTTTTACCAATAGGAATAAAGCCCTAAGA
The DNA here is from genome assembly GCA_025447955.1 of Psilopsiagon aurifrons. Taxonomy (NCBI): domain Eukaryota; kingdom Metazoa; phylum Chordata; class Aves; order Psittaciformes; family Psittacidae; genus Psilopsiagon; species Psilopsiagon aurifrons. Next base: position 17,671 of record JAOEHY010032545.1, on the reverse strand, counting down.
TCAGGGGAGACAGACAAAGCACAGTGTCTGCTGTCCTAGCAAATATAAGAAATGCTGATTCGCTCCTTTCACCCCTTCCCTTTTCATTGCTCCTGCAAACTATGAAGCCAAGTTTTGTGTAGTCTGGTGCCTGGACTCAGCTCTCAGTTGCTCTGCTGCAGTGCTGCCAGCAGCTCACTTGGGTCCGAAGCCTGTTTGTAGAAAAGATCATTCCTAAACCATTCATGTTAAAATTCAAACACACCTCACCTAAGCCCTCAGGACTTTCCAGTCAATCGTGCATGAAAAGATAGGGGGAAGAAACCCATCAGGTATTGTTGAAAAGCTTGAACCAGAATTAAGTTACAGCTGCACCAGAAGTCACTGCTGTGCTATCTGTAGAATCCAAATCCTTCAGCTCCACTTTATGTGTGGGCTTCTTTGTTATGTTTCTGTTAATGACATTCAGATATTCTCTAAAACAAATCCCAAAATGCAAAGGCGGAGGAGGTATGTTGCCATGACAGTGAGCCACTCTTCAGGGCTTAACCTTCCTCTCCCTTTATTCTTTCAGTGGGTATGTCCTCCAGCACTAATCCTAGCTTGGTTCTCCCACCACTTGTTTGCCTGAGCAGTTCAGAGCTCTATCTGTTGTCTCCTGAAAATACTTATTGGACTTGTTAACAATTACTTTTCCTTAGCAAGTGAAGGTGAATGGAGGAAAAGAGGAAGGCTGTTGAACACCTCACCTCTCTGGGGCTGCTCTTCAATTTGTACATGGCTGGTTTAAGACCACTATTCCCACTCATCTGGATTTGCATTGTCTGGGCTGAAGAATGTGAGAATTTCACCACTGATTTCAATAGGACTGCCCTCAAAGTGCTTTTGTGACAAAAGGTGACTGGTACGCACAGTGTGGGGAGGCTCTTTCAGTGACAGTGAGCCCCAAACAAAGCAGGACAGCCAGCAATTCCAGCTGCACAAAGCACAGCACCTTATGTTCTGTAAGGAGGCAGTGATGGTGAGAGTGGCAGCCATGGCAGCACATCCAGCCAGGGTGGGACAGCCGTGACAAGAGGATTTTGCCTGGCCTGTAGATGAGCATCAGTTTTGTTTTCGTGAAGCGTATGCCTCATTAAACAAGACCAAAACCTGCTGTGTTCTGGAAAGCTGTCCACTTCAGGAAAGCAGCCATGGAGCACAGGCACCTGGCCCAGCGTAATGGTGCTGGTGGTGGCAGCTGAGGGATAGCAAGGTGAGTAACCTGCCACTGAAGGCGATCGCTAGTGAGCCGACTCTTGCAAACAGTGTTATTTACTGAGAGAAATATATCTACTTAAGGAAATGTCTAGGAAAGCCCCCTGCTGCCTTCAGGCTGCTTGCAAGCACTGGAAAACGACAGAAAGCGCTAAAACGCGTTACTCAGGTGAGCCAGCCAGCCCGCCGAAGGGCGGGGGCCCGCCGGCGCCACAAGGGCGGCCGTTGCTCCGCCCCGCCTCCCGTCGCTCCCCCCGAGGCCTCCCG